>CM054180.1:43651600-43929100 GCA_028829895.1 Sinotaia quadrata
GTGCGTTCTAACGCAGGGATTTTTTTCCATTAATTTATACGTAAATTATCACTGAATGATGCATCTATTGCGGGCAAGCACATGCCCTTCCCAGAACAGATTTTCATGCATACCCTCTCAAACACACTGACAAAGACAAGCTACACTCTTCATTAATTTATACATAGAGCATATCTAAAGGTGCACCTAGTGCTCTGCCCCTAAGAGTTTTTATGCATACACTCTCCAACACACTTATACAAACTATACACTAATTTTTAAAACATTCTAACCCTCAAAAGCCGAAATCACGTTCTGACTGCATGAAAATTATGATCTTTGACTTTCTACCATATCTTAGGTCCAGAAATCAAGATCAGTAACCAGTTTTGTTTGACTGTGACCTTGACGTACTTTGTTCCGCCTGTGACCCACTGCGATTTGGGGGTAAAAATTTCTCACAATTACAAGACAAACACAGCTCAGGCACTGTTTTAGTGTTTAATTTTGTCCATAACTGCATCAATTTGATAGGTTAGGTAATATATTCTTATTAATGCGCCATAATGTATAAACATTTTAAAATTTTTGATATAATATATGCACAAAGGCACACTTACACACATACAGACTACACGCACATTGATGCGCATAATGCTTTGGTGTGCAAGTATTTTCCACTTGATATAACGATATCTTCACTTGCTATTGCTTTCATTATTACTGTAAAACACCCTGAGGGCTGATAATAGTCACAAATTATGACAGCATTGAATCCTAGATTTCGTAGTCCTGAGTGTATAGTCAGCTAGAAAAACTCAAGGGCTCAAGGATGTGATAACTCGGAAGTAATTACTCTGCTAAGCGTAGCAGTAATAAACACCGCACTTCTGACACAGGTTGTTGGTCTTCTGCTGGTAAATCTTGCATCGTTTGAGGATTTTCCTGCACTTTGACCCACGGTTCCTCTGCCTTTATTTTTCATTTTTTCTTCAGACAGTAGATTGTTTCCGGGAATTCGGTTTGGTCTTACAGTGCCTGCGTAGTGAAGACCATTATCCTTCATGGCAGTAAGCAAAGGCATACATGTGAAAAAGTTATCTGCAATTACTTTGTAGTTGAGAGGCGGATTTCCTGGGACGTTTTGCGGTAGCATTTCCCATACCTTCAAGACAACATCAGCCCGTACAAACTAAGCAAGCTCTTTGACTGGCTTTCCCTACTGCCTTGATAGACATCAAACTCAGACACCTTGCCAGTCGCACTTGTACGTGCCCAAATTTTTATTCCCCTTGGGTGAGGTCTCCCTTTGATGTACTGTTTGATCTTGCTAAACTTACCCTTGGAAGGAATCATCATTTCGTCTATGCTGTTGTGTTCTTCAGGCATGATTTCCAGGCAGTTATCTCCGAAAAGATTTAGCCATGGCCTTATCTTCCATAACTTGCCATTTTTCTTTTCATCTTCACTGACTATGTTGTTGTTGACAAAGTGTAAAGTGTGCATAAGTCGCTGAAAACGATTTCTGCCCATAACACTGGCCTTAACACTGACCATAACACTGCCCATAACACTGGCCTTAACACTGGCCATAACACTGCCCATAACACTGGCCTTAACACTGGCCTTAACACTGGCCATAACACTGGCCTTAACACTGCCCATAACACTGGCCTTAACACTGGCCTTAACACTGGCCATAACACTGGCCTTAACACTGCCCATAACACTGGCCTTAACACTGGCCTTAACACTGGCCGTTGGCTCATAACGAGTATAGGTTTCCCAATAACATCTGCTTCCTTACATCTTTACTAACCCCATGCGAACAAATATTTGAATCATTTACTCTAATTCTTCCTTGTTGGTACTCAATGATTTGTCAGGTTTTTTCCACACTGTAAATATTGGTCATTTCAACCAATAGGTCTAGCATCGCATCAGGGAGAGTCATGGAAAAAATGAACTGATGATGACAATGTGTAATTGTCAGGAAGTTCAAATATTTTGCCTCTAAACATTGAGTCTGGTGATTGAAAGGCGCCTTTTCTCCATGTACATACATGCTTTTTTTGCTTTTGTTGAAGTAGAGGGTTGTGCAGGCTCAGACTCATGCCTTTCTTACGATGAGGATGGACTGTCATCTGGATCCGTATCCTCTACATCAGCTCTTGGAATGCAGTCTTCATCCTCATCTGTTGAAGCGGTTGATAAGTCGCTGTCATTTGGATCAATGTTGCAGATCGTACTTCTTGTTTGCATTGGGTCTCTTAGGTTGGCTGCTTACATGTTGTTGTTGTTGTAGCGATCACTTCTTTTTCCCACAGGAATTGCGTGGAAACTTTTCATCTTCTTGATGTTCTCAGTTGCTTACATGTGATATCATGATTCTGAATAAAAGAAATAAATTAATTACAAAATCACACACACACACACACACACACACACACACACACACACACACACACACACACACACACACACAATTAACAAGATTCATACATAAAAGGATAAACAGTATTCAGAAGGTTTGAAAAACTTTACAAAGAACAGCTCAGATTTGCTCCTGATAACATACACATACACAGTAAAATATGACCGGTAAAGCCCGGTGGGTCACCCGTGACCCATCCATTTTACCACTGAAATAACAACCACTAAAAAGCAATAATACAATAATTTATAGTATAATGAACATTTATGACATTTACCATTTACAATAAATATAACATATAAGAGTAGATAAGATTACCTTGAAGCGACTGTTTGTCCTTTTGAAGAGTGCTCATGAGCTCATGATGGCTACCATATCAAAAGGGAAAAAACCCTTTAATCCTCGTCACATCTTGACATAGTTGTTTCCCTTTGGGGTACAAGTGGGACAGTTTTTAGACTTAATGCTGTGAATGTTAATGAGTGCTTGGGATATCATTGAGTTGTTTGGGTCATGGTGGACCAAGTGGGCTATAGTGCGTTCTTATGCAGGAATGATTTTATTAATTTATACGTAAATTTACATGGGATGTTACACCTAGTGCGGGCAGGGCACTATAGCTTCCCCTAACAGGTTTTGTTGCACATATTCTCAAACACACTAACACAGACAAGCTATACACTAATTTTCAAAACATTCTAACTGCGTTCTCATGCAATAAATATTTCAATAATAATTACAATAATGTACTTAATTTTCTAGTTATATCCTGATTCGAAATTTTCCAAATATATACAACGTTATAAACTCGAGAGCCGTTCACCCGATTCCAAAGATCTTTGGACATTTTATAGACACGTTTAGTCTGCGCGCATCCAATGTATTTCCTAAATTTAGTTTCATTCCCTCATGAGATAATCACGTACATATTTTATCAAAATTTTATCTTTACTCCAAACACTGTATTGAAAATTCGATAAAGAAGGATCACATGTACAACGTCATAACTCGAGGACCGTTCATCCAATTCCAAAGAAATAAGAGATATTATACACACCTAAGCTTTCTGTGTGTGTGCCTGCCTGCACTAGGTGCAAATTCCATATGACAGTTTACAAATAAATTATTGAAATATTTTTTGCACGAGAACTCACTGTTAGAATGTTTTGCAAATTAGTGTATAGCTTCTCTGTGCAAGTGTGTTTGAGAGTATTCATGAAAGCCTGTTCGGGGAAGTGCATGTGCCTGCCCGCACTATGTGCACCATTTTATATGATAATTTACGTATAAATTAATTAAATAATTCTTGCATGAGAACGTAAGGATGATAATGATTTGCAAATTAGTGTATAGCTTGTCTATGTCAGTGTGTTTGAGAATATATGCATGGAAACCTGTTCGGGGAAGAGCGTGTGTCTGTAAATAGCATCGATTTAACAGTTTTCCTTCAATATTATGTATAGAGACCCCCTTGTTATTTGAAACACAACAGTTTGAGAACGGAGCTGTTGGGTCTTCCATACACACCGTTGTGTACAGAGTGCTTGCCCCTTTTATTGTGTGGACTTGTTTTCTTTACTTTCTCATTGGAAATGAGTTTAAAGGGTTAGGTATCAGGAAGTTCTATTAACATTATTGTTCTTGTTGTATTTTATCTAGTGTATTAATGTCTGCTAGGATGTCAATGAGTGCTTTTTGTATCTGTATTCTATGTTCATGTTGTTGAGTGTTGCTACTGTTGTGAATGACAAAACTGTCTGTGCTATGTTTGAGTGTTGATCGGTGCGTGTGTGGTTGGACATTGTAATAGAAAGTTTTGTATGCAGTTGTCCTCAGTCTTTTCTGATCGAGGTACATCTTGGAGGGTTGGCCAAATTCTCAAGTGCCCCACTCTCCCCCAAGATTAAGATTATCTCAAGCATATAGCGCTAAGCAAGGGATTTTGTTGTTGTTTTCTGTATGCATATATCGTATATACTCTGAATGATTTCTCACTTAGCTGATAAGTATTTTACCAAAACCTAAGCACATTAAAGTCTGCCATTTGGGATACAATGCTTGAGATACCTCTTAATAAGCGCGCGCGCGCGTACACACACACACACAACACACACACACACACACACACACACACACACACACACACACACACACGTTAAGAGTGTAACTCACTGGGTTAGGTTTTGTGGAATCTTGTATCAACTATTAGAGTGGTGTGCTCTTTGAGGTATGTGGAGAGCTGAGAGTGATCAGCTGTAGAGATATGAGGGTCAGGAGTAGTGATTTGGCTATACCAATAGCTTTGCAGTCTTGATCTTTGTGTATCCAGAGTCTGGGGTGCCAGTATAAATTATGATTTCTGTATTGGAAAGGTAGGTCTGCGAAGAGCTGTGAGTCAGCATTAGTGTTGTACCTGTACTGGTAGCTTTGCAGTATTAGCCTTTGTGTATCCAGAGTCTGGATACATTATGACTTCTGTATTGGAAAGGTAGGTCTGTGAAGAGGTGTGAGTCAGCAGTAGTGTTGTACCTGTACTGGTAGCTTTGCAATTTTGTGTATTCAGAGTCTGGGGTGCTGGTATACATTCTAGTTTCTGTATTGAAAGATTAGTTTGTGGAGAGCTGAGAGTCAGCAGTTGTGTATTGCTTTAACTCATCTGTCTCATCTGTTTCATCGTATATCACTGCAGCCATATGTGGCTCATAATATTTACTTTAGTTTAAATATTATTATTTAATAGAGATGTTAGTTTACTACTTCAGAATTTTGCCTTGATAAAAATGAATGATCTTTAGAATGTATTTCATTTTTGATGTCTTCTTTTTTACTATTGATTTTGCTTAGAAATATTAATATATTTACCTTTTGTTCTTTTGTTTATTGCCTGCATTTTGTCCATGCGATTTTTCTATTCTTTCATTTTATTAAATTATTATATCATATGAATTGATTGAATTATTGTGAATTTGAGTGCT
Organism: Sinotaia quadrata; assembly: GCA_028829895.1. Lineage (NCBI taxonomy): Eukaryota > Metazoa > Mollusca > Gastropoda > Architaenioglossa > Viviparidae > Sinotaia > Sinotaia quadrata. The sequence goes on from CM054180.1 coordinate 43,656,989, forward strand.
CTTTGTGTATGTGTTGTCGTGATGTTCATTCATAACTCTAGTTGGTTGCAATTACCAATTCATGTAACAAGCAAGTAATTACATGTAATGAATATGTAATGTGCATGTAAGGAACATGGGGGTATCTCCTGCACATAGTCACATCGATTACGTTTTACATAAGGGGTGGTGGTGGTAATCAATCACACATACGAAATGATACACATAAGCCGCATTTAATCGCACACACGTAACCATAACGACATAGGAGGAGAATAATCACTTTTTCTCACACACTAACGGTATTCACGTACAGGTTCACATAACAAGAAGGTAATCGCATACATACTCGCGCAATGGGCATGGGGTAATCATACATACACGCACGCACGCAATCGCGCGCGCATACACACACACACACACACACACACACACACACACACAGTGATACACATATCCAGAATTTAATCGAAACAGCTTTATTCAACTAACAGTGTGTGTGTATGGGGAAGGGGTGGGTGGGGGAAGATGTAAATATCAGACATTCTCATACACATAAAAGTAAGACATTCACAAACATGTAAATATCAGACATTCTCATACACACATAAAAATAAGACATTCACAAACATGTGAATATCAGGTAAAGAAATAGAGATACAAGTATTTTTCAGACCTAGTCCGTAATGGAATTTATTGCAATTAAACAAAGTAATCAGAAAATGATGAACTAACATATGCTGTATTGTTTCTAGCGAAAAGGGATGTAGGGGGAAATATACATTCACTCATCGTAGAGGTATGACAAACTTAGACATTAATTTGCAGAACATCGTGTACTGCAAAAATATCTGCAGACACATGCTTTAAAAAACAAACAAATAAACAAAAGGGCACATACCTCCACTCATACATTAACAATGTGTAACCTCTACAATATATACATATCGAGGAAAATCATGACAAATAAAACATTTTTATTTTATATTTTTATACCCAGAGAAGATAAACAAGTAGGGAGTGTTAACACTTTAACCAGTGTGCAAGTTTATTCACCGTCTTTCATGTTTAGATTTCCACTAATTGATCTGATCTGGTCTGGTCTGGTCTGGTCTGATCTCGTCTGGTCTGGTCTGGTCTGGTCCGAACCAGTAAAGCTTTGCTCGATTGTCGTGTCATGCAGTTCCACATTTGTTTGTTAATGGAAAAAAATATTTATTTTATGAAAAATGCATCCTGCTCTTTTACCGCCAATAGTTCTTTCTAAGTTTTCCACTGTCGTGAATTTTTTATGCTGTTGTCTCATAACCATTACGTTTAGACAGCTGAGGTAGCCTTGTGTGCTGTCTCCTACGGCTGTCTCATGTTTAGACAGCTGAGATAGCCTTGTGTTATGTCTCATAACCCTTACGTTTAGACAGCTGAGATAGCCTTGTGTGGTCTCATAACCATTAATTTGACAGCTGAGATAGCCTTGTGAAGTCTCATACCTATTAATTTAGACAGCTGAGACAGCCTTGTGTGATGTTTACTTCCAGAGAAGGTATCACGGTTGGCAGATATGTGTGATTCTAGATTTAATTATAGTCTGAATCTAAATCACACATCCAGACCTACTCATTCACTGGCCCTTGCCTGAATCGTCAAATACTGTTATCAGTAAGGTTAGATTTTAATAATGGCTTACATTAATAACCTTCTCATCATTGCTATGTCATCACATTTTGCCCCTTGCTAAAGTTTCATTCTGTATCACACAGTCATGCTTGTAGTTAGCTTTTCTGTTCAAAGAATACTGTAAAGCTGCCTCGTGTTCACAGGTCTAATGTATTTATAACTGATACAAACAATACTATTTTATTTTAAAACAACCATATTAATATATAAGTTTAATTATGTGCGTAATTAGATAGTCCTTAGAAAGAATAGTTATATTTCTTATGGTAGATTTGTTTGGACAAAGAAAACCTGATAAGGAAAATTTTCTCCTTTACAGGTATCTATATTGAATTCCCACCTCTAATTTCTAAAACAATAATTTAAATAAACACATTGATTGACACAAATACAGTCAAATATCCCGTAGTTCTACAGAAACGGCTAACACTCCTTCAAAATTCGCGTTCTGTGTACCCTTGCCGCGAAGTAAAGTCTGGAACGCCACTTTCCCAATCACTCCAGAGGTCCGACAGGATCATCAGTTCCCGAACTGGCAGATAACAGCTTCAAATCACAGAAAGTGGTAACAGGCTCTGCGAATATCTGAGTATACTCATTTAATATCCATATAAGTGTGCACTACAGCTAAAAGTGCAATGTTGAAAAGTATTTTAACTGTACACTATTTCCGCATAAGTGTACACTATAGCAAAACAATGTAAAAGTCTCAAAAGTCTCCCAGCTGTACACTATATCCACATAAGTGTGCGCTACAGCTAAAAGTGCAGTGTTGAACAGTATTTTAGCTGTACACTATATCCACATAAGTGTGCGCTACAGCTAAAAGTGCAGTGTTGAACAGTATTTTAGCTGTACACTATATCCACATAAGTGTGCGCTACAGCTAAAAGTGCAGTGTTGAACAGTATTTTAGCTGTACACTATATCCACATAAGTGTGCGCTACAGCTAAAAGTGCAGTGTTGAACAGTATTTTAGCTGTACACTATATCCACATAAGTGTGCGCTACAGCTAAAAGTGCAGTGTTGAACAGTATTTTAGCTGTACACTATATCCATTGAAGATCATTACCTTTAGACCAAGACAAAATACACATTGCTACGAAAAGAGATTCTATTTCAAATTATAATTTTCTGAGCGTCAGCTATTAAAAAGTCTGAAGTGAGACTGTGACTATAAGATTCTGAACCTAAAATGAAAGTACAAAGTACTCGCTTGAACACTGAGTGCCCCCTGTACTACATGTGAATAAAAATTATGAGAGCTCATGTGGCATTCTCCCCTCTCACCCACGGATTGCAAGACTCAATTACAGCGTGGTATTAAGAGTAGACAAGTGTCGTCAATTACAGCGTGGTATTAAGAGTAGACAAGTGTAGTCTATTACAGCGTGGTATTAAGAGTAGACAAGTGTAGTCCCACACTTACACGAAGACTGCTACATTGTGATAGTATATTTCCACACACACAAATAGACTACTGGGGTAGACTAGCGAGTAGATGTAATATTTCACAATTGTATAACAGACTTCTGAAGTGTGTTTTGTCGACCACTAAGAGTACATAACAGACGACTTTTAAAATAATTCATTTGATAATCCTTAATTATAGAAACTATACTTGTCTGTCCCACAGGAACAAATATGAATTGAGAGAAATCCTCACAAAAAAATAGCTAGGTGTCCAGTCGGGAAAGTGCACAGCGCAAAGATAACAGCGGAGTGTTTTCACTCATAATATTTGTGCCATCATATTACAAACTACTTGTACATAAACTAAGTATTAGTCGAGAGACAAAACGCTTCATCTTGTGCTTGAGGTAAGATTACATGTGTCTGTTAGGACATCCAGTGCTGCACAGCCTGCACACTGCACTTTGACCCCTCGCAGTTCGACGCTTGCTCACAGTTCCTTTCAGCACATCATGACCTTCAAAGAAAGGAAATTTTCAAACGATCGCGAATGAACAACCTCGAACTTGAACTCTGGTTTGCTTGTAAGGACTACTTTACGCTTGATTGTCTCGCATCTCGTGTTCACTCCTGCACATGGGTGTGGTTAGCAGCACTGATAGCCGCTGTCGAAGGCGAGGGGCAGAAGCTCATCGGAACCTTCCCTAGGCTCGAACCCTACACCACCCTTTTTAAGTGGGTGGAGTACTCATCTGTCTAAAAGTCTACTAATTTAGTTGGGATGGCTACTTCTCTGTCCTGTTTAACATTGCCAGGCCGATGTGTTGGGACACTGAAATTGAAAAAAAAAGAAAGAAATAAAATTAGACGTAATGGTTTTATCAATATTTGGTGATAAAATATTTGGGAAGGAAATACTTGGGAATGCGGGTGTGACAGAGTAATTAGAATGATAAATAACTAAATCGTTGCAGATGGCTGGGCGAAAGATTTGTAGATTGAAGGAGGGACTAAATATATAAACACGCTTCTGATTATAAGTTACAAACAGCTTAAACTAAACTACTAAATTAAAAAACACATGCCTGAGTATAGTTATACATGGACAAAACTTTATTTTAGAGACACAGGGCTGGATGTACATGTAAATGGATAAGACACAGGGCTGGATGTACATGGAAATGGATAAGACACAGGGCTGGATGTACATGGAAATGGATAAGACACAGGGCTGGATGTACATGGAAATGGATAAGACACAGGGCTGGATGTACATGGAAATGGATAAGACGGAGTTGGAATCTGGTATTATAAAAATAATGACTGAATACGGATACACACACATATACAACTTAGTTTAGAGAAAACACACGACTGCATATAATAGTAATATAATTAACTCTGCATATAACAGAAATATAATTAACTGCATATAACAGAAATATAATTAACTGGATATAACAGTAATATATTATTATTTCATTATGGACGAACACTTGGCCAAAAGCAAATTGGCTCGACGAAATAAATCAATTTAACTAGCAGACAAGCACGTAATTTGCTAGCTACACTTTGGCAACACTCTTGCCTTACCCTACTACAACAAAATTTGACAGAGTTTTCTCATAACGTACTTGCAACAAATTCTGACTGACACTTTGACTTACTGTACTGACAAAAACGACCCTGGTATCCCAGCAAGCAGCGGCACTTGCCATTCAAACAGCGTCCACCATTAACACACGGTTGTCCGCACTTGGGTACCTTTTGACTGCACTGTATACCGGTGTAACCACTCTGACACTGACACGTATTTGGCTTGACACAATTGCCCTTCATACCACACCCTGGCTCACATATGGCTAGAGGAGTGTGAACAGATGGACAAGATAATTATTATGACGTAAGATTTAGGAAACGACGCACAATAAAATAGCTCTTTGGTTAAAGTTAATAAAGAAATCACAGTTTGTCATACAACATTGATGTCGTATGACAAATGATTACCGATCTTTTATGAATCGTTAAGAGTTCAACTTTATTTTTAGAAAAGAAAAAACAGTCATCAGAAAATCAAACAAACCGCAAAATAAAGAAAGACAACGGCCAAATCATTCCAAAAAACATGGACATCATATTGAATATACTAGAAAGCAACGAAATAAATGTAATATTCCCTTGTCAAATTCTGTACGTGTGTGTGTGCGTGTGTGCATGTCTTTATTTTTTAAATTCGTTCTCCCCATAAGAATGTACAAAGACAGGGAAGACTAAAGAATAAACAGTACACACAATAAAGAAACGTTAACAGAGAACATTAAGTAGAAATTCTGGAGTTGTACATACCATTTTGGCACCGGGCGCCTTTATAACCAGGAGCACAGTGACAGCGATTGTGGTCGACACAGGTACCACCATTTTCGCACGGTGGAGTACAGGTGGTTTTTCTGCCTGCAGGAAAGAGATACGAACAAGGTGATATTCGTTAAAAAAAAAAAAAAAAAAGATCTGTGACATGTTAGTTTGTTTTTGTTTAAAATTATGAATAATTCGGGTAATTTTTTTTAATCTCCACACCACCTCTAACACATTTTTTCCCAAACTGTTACTGACTTAGTGATCTCAGAGACACGTTTTTTATTCAACCTCTAGTGTCTCCACAAAGACAACTCTCCCAGCCATTAGTGTCTCCACAAAGACAACTCTCTCAGCCATTAGTGTCTCCACAAAGACAACTCTCTCAGCCACTAGTGTCTCCACAAAGACAACTCTCTCTGCCACTAGTGTCTCCACAAAGACAACTCTCTCAGCTATTAGTGCCTACACAAAGAAAACTTACAATCAATAGTGCCTCCACAAAGACATATCTCACAAACACTAGTGCCCCCCCTAAGATAATTTTTACAACGCTAGTGCTCCACAAAGGACATCTCTCACAAACACTAGTGCCCCAATAAGATAACTTTTACAACGTTAGTGCTCCACAAAGGACGTCTCTCACAACTTCTAGTTTCTTCACAAAAGATGGCAGCTTCACATCCATTATTGCCTTCACAAGGACGATAACTCTTCAACCATAGTATCTTCACTAGACTAGATGACAACACTCACTACTACTAAATAAGGAGACTACAAAAGTCTAAACTACTCTAGGAAAGATCTTTCTAAAGCCCATCACACACATTCAGTCAATCAAAATGTATGATCAGCTCACTTTGTTTATTTTCATCATTCTTGATTCGCTTGCAGCACACCACCCCGGATGTCACACCCTCTTTGTAATGACACCCAGAACTGTTATGTGGATTTTGCACTTCCACACTCCCCCGAGATAGACACGAGGACTGAGAGTGTCGCATCCATTTGCAGTCACGCCCTATTCCTGCCATCCGCCCATCTTTGCATCTGTTGCAACAAATAGCATGAAAAACTATATTTTGTTGAACTGTTTACAATGTTTATTTAAAAATATAAAGTTAATTAACACATCGGGTTAATTTTAAGTTCAAGTTTATTAAAGCAAGTTCATTAACGAATTGTAAAATATTATTGTAGAAAATGTCAAATATGTAACACTGATGACGATTTTAAGAGAGAGTATAAAGCATTAGAAATGAAAATATTTAGAAACCTTACACAGCCCTACTGGATCCAAATACTTTTGACGTAATCTTAAACTTTCCAAAAGTCAATAGTTAAGACAGAAGTGGTTTGATACAAGCTACTAAGTTATCTGATGAAACTCCACATCATTGAGCATGATAGCGAGATAAAGAGATTTATGCCAGTGTCATGATTGTTATCCAGAATAGACCGATCGGTCTAGTTTCAGGTGCACGTTTGGGTGTGTGTAGACTCTAAGATGCTGACGGAGAAACTTTCTAAATTGAAGTGTTTTTATTTCGTAGGCCAGGAAAGATAACTCTGTAACCCATTCTGTTCGCTAACAAAATGAATGCATTTCCTCATTATTTCAATAATGATATGACTATTATTTTATATTTTATTATCACTTTATTATCACTTTCATTATCAGTTGTCTGAAATTGTTTGAGTGAAAATTAATAATTAATTGAGAATCAATCTTTAATCATATTTATCAACACATGTTTATATTTGACATTCTGGTTTCAGTATCATTGACAAACATTATATTTAGAGTAGACTTTTGTATTAGGTCAGTATACAGACAAACATGAAACTGAGCAGATGAAATTGAAACTGTAAAATAAATCATTGTAGCTGTAGTATGAGTCAGCTTGAAATGACATATATTGAACTTTGGAACATTTGATTTATTAAAAATGATAGGTGTTGATTCGTTAAGTGAATGAGTAACGAATGTGACATTGCTGTTAGTTGTGTAGTGGACTATCTTTCCAGTGATTTCATTGAACTAAGTGTACATTATCTTGTTAGTTGTGTAGTGGACCATCTTTCCAGTGATTTCTTTGAACTAAGTGTACATTATCTTGTTAGTTGTGTAGTGGACTATCTTTCCAGTGATTTCATTGAACTAAGTGTACATTATCTTGTTAGTTGTGTAGTGGACTATCTTTCCAGTGATTTCATTGAACTAAGTGTACATTATCTTGTTAGCGCTGCAAAGGTTCCATGGTTTTTTGGTTTACTTTGCAAAAGAAGAATTACACCAATATTCACATTGAAACATAACATGAAGTGTTATAAAATTACTTACATCTAGTTAGTTACATTATGACTTTGCAATATCAAATTTCTTGAAGTGACATTTTCTTAAACTTTTAATATTTTTACCATTACTGATATGGTTAAAAATGAAACATGTTGAGTGAACATATATGACAATGCTTTACATTCAACAGAGAGTTATATTTCAAGTGTATGTCAGTGCTGCATGTTTTGAGAGTTATATTTCAGATGTATGTCGATGCTGCATGTTTTGACAGTTATATTTCAGATGTATGTCAATGCTGCATGTTTTGATATTTATATTTCAGGTGTATGTCAATGCTGCATGTTTTGACAGTTATATTTCAGATGTATGTTGATGCTGCATGTTTTGACAGTTATATTTCAGATGTATGTTGATGCTGCATGTTTTGACAGTTATATTTCAGATGTATGTTGATGCTGCATGTTTTGACAGTTATATTTCAGATGTATGTTGATGCTGCATGTTTTGACAGTTATATTTCAGGTGTATGTCAATGCTGCGTGTTTTGACAGTTGTATTTCAGGTGTATGTCAATACGGCATGTTTCGAGAATTACATTTCAGGTGCATGACAATGCTACATGTTTCGAGAATTATATTTCAGGTGCATGACACTGTTTCTTTTTGGAGAGTTACATTTCAGTTGTGTGACACTGTTGTATGTTTTGAGAGCTATATTTCATAAATGTATACCCAACAATGCTGCACGGCAAATTGAGTGTAATATTTCAAATCATTTCTTGCTGTGCATTTGCCTATATTTAATTTTGATCCGATTTAAAGTGTTATTCTAATGAATCATTGAATTTTGGAGTTCTGTTCTAGCTTCACGCACTTTTTGTTGTTACTGAGAAGTGGTGAATTTATTCATTTATGATAGGGACTATAGATATACGTTTTGATGAATAAAGACATGATTTTAAATCTTTCAATATAAGTTTTCATAAATATCAAGTTTATTAAATAGCCCAATTAATTAGTCATAATATTAATTACATATGAGAGAAATATTAATTAGAACCTTTAATCGGATAGGAAACGTGGTGGGTGGGTGAAGGTATCTTATTGTATCGTCTGTTATTAAGAACATCATTTCCAGAAGTCCATTCGAAAACACAAAGTAACTGCACATCGGTGTTGAAATTATCGAGATATAACTTCTCATAATAACGCTTCTTTCGTTTACAGCCTTCTTTCCAATGATAGCCAAATGAACACAGTTAAGTAACTCTTACTGACTTTCGTTTACAGCCTTCTTTCCAATGATAGCCAAATGAACACAGTTAAGTAACTCTTACTGACTTTCGTTTACAACTTTACAGCCTTCTTTCCAATGATAGCCAAATGAACACAGTTAAGTAACTCTTACTGACTTTCGTTTACAGCCTTCTTGCCAATGATAGCCAAATGAACACAGTTAGGTAACTCTTACTGACTTTCGACAATGACCATGGCGATTAGCAGCGTTGTATGCGTAGCAGCCGGAAAGGTCAAAGAAGTCGAGCCAGGTCAACTGTTGTAGTGCCTCCTTGTCCTTGGGGTTGCACACTCGCCAGCCACGCCTGCATAACGTCTTTCCGAGTTGCACGTGCCCCTCCCAGCGGCCAGCGCACGCATGCACAGTGCGATGAAGGTGAAGGCCTTCTGTGCTGCCATCAGCACACCCTGACGTGTACTCTTTTGACAAGAAAAAAACAAAAGAGAAAGAAACAGCCAGTTAGTCTGTAATTGGGAATTATGCTAAACGACACTGACAGGATTTACACATCGTGTTGCAATCACTAGTGTCATAAATTCTTTTCTTCTAAACTTTAGGTTGCCGGTGCCTAGAGAAATGCATGTGCAAAAGTTTGCATATTATACATACAAATATGAGTGTTGGTACTTCTCGCGCAGAGTCACATTTTTCGATATTTTCATCCGTCATTAACTTAACTTTACCTGTCACTGTGACAAACGAACGGATGTCATTAATCTCACCTTACCTGTCACTGTGATAATCGAACGGATGTCATTAATCTCACCTTACCTGTCACTGTGACAAAAGAACTGGCCATGTCTATGCCTTCCTCGTTAATGACTTCACATGTGTAGAGTCCAGTGTCGGATTTTCGTGCTAGCGTCACCAACAAGTCACCTGCAATATACGTCAATATTCCTCAATCAATAGTAAGCATTTTCATACGTGTTCATGCTAAGCCACACGAAAACTTGAAAATTGCACAGGCAAGCGCCTCGTATTCTCTTCGCCATATAAAGTGTTTAAAAGCAACAGATGTCTCGATCTTTTTTGATGTACTTTACTAACAGACACGAAAATAATTTAACCTAGCTTCACTGGCACAATAAAATCAATCCATTGAATCAGGGGACCTTTCTATTTAATACACTTTTGTTGTCGTCCAAATATAAAATTTGTCATTCACTTATTGTACATGAAGGTATTTTGTTACGTGTTTGTCATTCACTTATTGTACATAAAGGTATTTTGTTAAGTGTTTTCATTCACTTATTGTACATGAAGGTATTTTGTTAAGTGTTTGTCATTCACTTATTGTACATGAAGGTATTTTGTTAAGTGTCTGCCATTCATTTAGTGTAGATGATGGTATTTGATTAAGTGTTCATTTTATTTATTTATTGTAGATGATGGTATTTTGTTAAGTCATTCATTTAGTGTAGAACTGTAGATGATAATGTTTTATTAAGTGTTTGTCATTCATTTAGTGTAGATGATTATGTTTTGTTAAGCGTTTGTCATTCATCTAGTGCAGATGATAGTATTTGGTTAAGTGTTCGTTTTTCATTTATTGTAGATGATGGTATTTAGTAAAGTGTTTGTCATTCATTAGTTGTAAAGAATAGTATTTTGTGAAGTATTTGTCATTCAATAATTGTTAATGGTATATATATATAATAATGGTATTTTATTAAGTACTGTTATCATTTAAAATTATTGTAAAAGTACTATAGAATGTAATTTTTAATGAACAGGTACTTATCGAAAATCATGTATCTTGACTGTACATACATGCGCAAAATGTGAGTGGTTCCGACAGAGAGAGAGAGAGAGAGAGAGAGAGAGAGAGAGAGAGAGAGAGAGAGAGAGAGAGAGAGAGAGAGAGAGAGAGAGAGAGAGAGAGAGAGAGAGAGAGAGAGAGAGAGAGAGAGAGAAAAGAGATCAAAGACCGAGACTTATCAATACTCTCTTCTTCAGAGTATTTTCTATCAAAAATCTGTAATTTATGTGGTGGAGCAGCATGCAAGTAAAACACCTACTTAAATAACCTTTAACCTTTACATTTTTTTTTTTTACAACAAATAAACACATAGATAAGCACGTTGCATACATTAAAAAGATCCGGTGTCTCGGGTCTTTCATGGCGTACGATAAAGCGAGAGCAAAGAAAAAACTAAGTCATGGAAATATACCTTTCATCGCCTTTGAAAAGCAAAACAAGTGTATATATTGACGACCGTAATCATTAATAGGAAGCACTAATTATAGAACGTACAAACAGACATATCAACTTCAAACAAGTTCCAGAGACCTGACGGCTTACTCCTGAGTACAGAAGCAGTTAACCTTTCCAGTGATGATACCAAACTAATCCGAGTTTTCACTCGAGTCCGTAGTATCTCCTGAACAACAAAAATACGCACGTGTTTATGACGTCGCAGGCAATAAATACCACAGCAGTTATTTTACCGCAAAGTCCTTTCAAAGGAACAAAACCCCGTTTGGACGATTTAACCTTTTATCAGATAATTAGCAACATTAGAGCAGGCTTAGACTTTGATATACGTGGGTAGCAGTCGCGACGAAGAAAGTGGCCAAGAAGATGGAAAATTTGTCATGGTGATTTTGGTCGCCTAGTGCAGGTGTTCGCAAGAGTGAGGTTGGATTTTAGCTGTTTGATTTTGAAAATAACGTAGCATTACTCCATGGTGGGGTAATTGCAGCTGAGACAAATCTGGAAACAAAACAAGAACGCACCCGCCACCTTATGAAGTTTCGCTTTGCTGTTTGACACATTGACATTTTGTCTGTTCCTGCTGGCATTAGACCAGCACTCAGTCTGTCTCCCGTTGTGTTTTAGCACACGGCTTTGTTTTGGTGTGAAAGCAACGGAACCGTACCTGGCTGGGAATGATAAATTTGGGGTAAGGCACTCGCAAAGAAAGTTTACTCTGCACTAAAAACACAATCACCCCCCTCCTCCACAAAATCCCAACAACCCACCTTCCCGAAGTGGTTTATATATGTGTGAAAAAGAAAAAGAAAATGGAATGCATGGGCACATAAAAATTATCACCAGACAACTATTAAAGAATATATGTGTCAGTGTACAGTTTTCCTTTCTCCTGGCTGGAGATGACAAGTTAATGTTGATGAAAAATAAAATAGCCTCTGTTATCATTTCATTCCAAACGGAGCCCAGATAGACATTACAAACCATCTCTTAATTGTCCCCAAAGAAACTTTCCTTTGCCAGCAATCTGTTTCTGTCTATGTGTGTGTTTGTGTACCTGGAAGAGCTCCATTTTCTTTAAGCTTCAACCTCACTCTCGTCACACATTCAAACACCAAGAACCCAAGGGCCCATTGTTCAAAGAGGAGTATACTGCCTGAACTGTGATGATCACCCAATGTTTTACTTGTACATAGGTGTGTACTGCCTGAACTTTGATGATCACCCAATGTTTTACTTGTACATAAGAGTGTACTGCCTGAACTGTGATGATCACCCAATGTTTTACTTGTACATAGGAGTGTACTACCCGAACTTTGATGATCACCCAATGTTTTACTTGTACATAAGAGTATACTGCCTGAACTGTGATGATCACCCAATGTTTTACTTGTACACAGGTGTGTACTGCCTGAACTTTGATGATCACCCAATGTTTACTTGCACAAAAGCGTGTACTGCCGCCACTTTGGTGGTCAGCTAATGTTTGACTCGCACAAACGAGGGTAGTACTTTCACTTTGTGGACCAACCATTGTTGTGTGTGCACAAAGGAGTTTACTTCCTCCAGATCTACCACACCCATCAAGATCAAGGTCTTGTTCACACTGAGTAGATTTGAGCGTTCTAAAACCAACTGAAATCATGCCGCAAGATCACCAGCAACATCAAACAGCAGTTACAAAGTAACTAATTGAGCGCAACTGTAATCATAGCTTTCTTTTCGCAAAGTCTGTATATATATTTTTTCTTTTCGTTAAGTGTTTCTCTTTCTCTCTCTCTCTCTCTCTCTCTCTCTCTCTCTCTCTCTCTCTCTCTCTCTCTCTCTCTCTCTCTCTCTCTCTCTACTTACTTTTCGCTAAGTCTCTCTATATATAGGCCTATAACCCTTACTTTTTTCAAGCGGCACTAAATATATGTATAGATATTTTTATTTTATTTAAAAACCGTAGATTTGTCTTAACTAGTAAATAATATTTACCATGAATTTCATTCCTGCAAAAGGGAATGCGAGCAATTGAGGAAGTATCACAATCAAAAATATGTTCCAAATCTTTATTTTATAAAGTATTTAATACCAGCTTCATAAGAAAAAAAAATTTTTTTGTTTTAAATTTTAATTAAATTAACTGTAGCAAGAGAAACTATCTATCTATCTATCTATCTATCTATCTATCTATCTATCTATCTATCTATCTATCTATCTATCTATCTATCTATCTATCTATCTATCTATCTATCTATCTATCTATCTATAAATCCATCCATCCATCCATCCATCCATCCATCCATCTATCTATCCATCCATCCATTTATCTATCTATCTATCTATCTATCTATCTATCTATCTATCTATCTAACTAACAAACATTATTTAAATGTTTCAAGTCTAATCAAAATTACAATAAGAATTTATCACACAAATGCTTCAAGTCTAATCAAAATTACAATAAGAATTTATCACACAAATGTTTCAAGTCTAATCAAAATTACAATAAGAATTTATCACACAAATGTTTCAAGTCTAATCAAAATTACAATAAGAATTTATCACACAAATGTTTCAAGTCTAATCAAAATTACAATAAGAATTTATCAAACAAATGTTTCAAGTCTAATCAAAATTACAATAAGAATTTATCACACAAATGCAAACAAAGGCGCTCTATAGTTTTTCGCGAATACAACACGATAAAACACCTAATGGATATTATTTCTTATGTCAGCATCAAGAGAAATATTTTAGATCGATATATTTTATTTTATTAGGGATCTTATATTCAACAAAAAGCTCTTTTATAAATACGGCCAACGAAAAGTGAAAGCTTTGGAAGGTGTATCAATTACTGTACAATAAAATGCTTTAATAGTTTTGAAGATGCATTTACTAATCCTCGTGCAAATGTCAGCAACGCTTAAAGCACCACAGGAAACCTTCCACGATGAAATTTTACAAACAAGATAAGATGTGTCAATCCAACCTTCCAAGATAACATCAGTTCAGCAAGTTTATTCGAGTGAATATTCAAGGTCTACATGAAGACAGTAATTTAAATCACATAAACCTTCAGTGACCACATATGGCACCAATCAAACCTTAAAGAACCATATGAGGACAGAACATCGCGCCAATATGCCTTCAAGGACCATATTACAACAGCAATTTGTACCATGTGGACAAATCAAATATGATATATGGGCAAGACGCTCAGTCATCAAAATCTTTTTGGAGAATACTGACAGAATTTTTTTTTGTTGTTGCCAAGGCAACTTCTGGGAGTGCATGTATATTTGTGCTGAGCGAGTCATTCCTATGATAGCAAGGATAATTATCATCATATATATATATATATAATTATCTTCATATATATTTCTTTTGAATAACTTACAACCATAGCCAACATCTGGAATGCAATAATGTGACGTCATATGAGGAATGAAGAACAGTCTTGCGAACAGAATCATACCTTCTACAAATGGTGAATCAGTCTGATTTATTAAGGATCACCTAGATGCCAAGGCACTTACCAGACGATAGTATTGAAGTACGTGAGTTGTCTGTTGTCTGCTGTCCGTTCTTGTACCACTGAATGCGGGGAGGAGGCATTCCGGTAGCCTGACACGTAAGCAGAAAGATAAGTCCTGTGTACACATGCATACGCTCTGGTGGCTTGACAACAATAAGAGGAGGCTTCACTGAAAATTAAAACATCAAGAAAGAATTCCATGTCATGTGTATACTATGTTGTATAGCGTTGTGTATAATGTTGGTATAGTGTTGTGTACAACACTGTGTATAGTTTATGTTCAGATACATGAACGTGAATCATCACATAGCTGAAAGAGCAATTGACAGAGTTGACTGTATGAGAGATAGGTTCACAGAAAACATTATACTTCATAATAATGAAGTTGTTTAATGACGGAAAACAATTTTGAAAACTTAGGTGCATAATACTATTAAACAAGTCTTACGTATATTATCAGAGGCAAAGTGTAGCCATAGGAAAAATTCTATCGCCAGAGAAAGAATACTGACAATTGCAAATGACAAACTCTTACTATGTTAAACATGCAATTATTATTGAAATCACTTATAACTGATTTGAGTTCCTTATTCAGTGATCATCTCTCAAACCTATTATTCCTGAGTATCATGCCCCCAAACTGGTCCGCTTTCTTCCTTACCTTCCTCCCAAATTGATCCGCTTTACTCCTTACCTTATTCCTAAATTAATCCGCTTTACTCCTTACCTTACTCCTAAATTAATCCGCTTTACTCCTTACCTTACTCCTATATTGATCTGCTGAGCCCATGTGATGTATTAATATGTGACATTGTTTGATATATTGTATTTATTGTACCTACATGTGCATGGAGACAATGAATACCGTTGCAGGAATTGTAGAAATTTTGAGAATGGAGTGTCAGATAGAATGGAGTTGTATTGTAATGAATTATTAAACTTTAGGCTTGCTCCTTGATTGTATGTTGCAGTCAGCAAGCAACCTTATGATTTCTTCTTGTTTTGGTTGTGGTTGAGTCTCAGTCCGAGTATGAGTTCAACCATGAGCTGAGTCTCAAGTGGAGCCTCAAGTTCAACTTTCAAGTTCCTAACTATCCTTCGTTTGTTCACTAGTCGTGACTTGAGTGACTGGGAAAGTGCGGGAAACTTGCAAAGTGTGTTTCAGAGTGTGTAAGCATAAAGAGATATAAATATTTGTTCCTGTATGAAAAGTTTGATAATTAGGTGTACCCGGCATGCGGCAGCAAAGCGCCCCCGTCATGAGGCGTGGCTGGAAGGCGCAGGCTCTGTCGAAGTGAGAATCCACACAGCAACTTGCGTCAATGCGGCCGCCAGAGATACAGGACGACTGACCGCGATTTTTGTGGGCGCAGCCTTGACCGATACCAGCTACATCATCCTGAAGGATGAAATATCATACATTCATCTGCACATAACTGTATATCTAGATACATTTATTAAACTCATGATTTTTTATGGGTTGTCTGTGTAATAATGTCAGTGTTCATCAGAATTATCGGACTAATAAGATGTTCATTGCATTAAGTGGGCAACATGTTATATGGCTA
Organism: Sinotaia quadrata; assembly: GCA_028829895.1. Taxonomy (NCBI): domain Eukaryota; kingdom Metazoa; phylum Mollusca; class Gastropoda; order Architaenioglossa; family Viviparidae; genus Sinotaia; species Sinotaia quadrata. Next base: position 43,673,322 of record CM054180.1, read on the forward strand.
AAGGAAAACTCCATGGAATATGGTCAGTTATAATCTAGTGAACTGTGAGAAAACCCAATGGATAATTGGAGTTTGAAATGATTAAAATATAATTTACTTTTATCAGTACATAGCGCTATTTTCGATACAAGCATATAAATGTTGTTAAAGCTATTTGCTCTCAGATATTCATTCCCAGTATAAAAATTATAGGCATTAATTGTGAAATTCTATTTCAAGGCAGTGCTCTTTAATAAAGGTCACTCAACAACACTTACAAAACAATTCAACTTTAGGTGGGAATAATTTTTTCATCAGACAGAATATTTACTCTCGAAAATTATTGAAACCTTTCATCGATAACATGGTCGAGAGTTGTGTACCCTTGTCAGTATCAACTACAAGAGTAAATCAACTACAGTAGTAGATCACATACAGCAGTAACATCAACTAAATAGTAGCATCAATTACAATAGTAACATGAACTACAATAGTACATCAATACTATAATAACTTGAACTACAATAGTACATCAATAGTACATATAGTAACATGAACTACAAAATAGTACATTAACAAACAGTAATATGAACTACAATAGTAACAGGAACACAATAGTAACATCAATACAATAGCAACATGAATTACAATAGAAACAACAACGTTGAAGACGGAGAAGGACAGCGCTGTATCACTGGATATATCGGTGTAGAGATCTAACACTTTAAAAATTGTCTTCAGCGAGAGACTCGCGTATGGATTATCCAAGTATCTAGTAATGAAATCTCTGTTCACATCAACTGCTACATACATACACACTACATTTTCGTAGTGACAATACCTTTAATTTGATAACGCTTTAGTTACGAAACACTATTTGGAAATTTTGAGAATCTAAGGAATTATTTTATCGATGGAACATAAAATGTGCTGAGTGATGAAATGAGTCATGTATGTTTATGAAAGGAGTTAATTTCCACCCACGTTTCTCTTTTCCCATCTCCACTGCACACATTATGCCTGTCACTCTATACATCTACCTATGAATCAAACTGTTTGTTAATAAATCCGAAATTTCAAACAACGATACTATAAACATTAACAATTCATGTTACACTATCTAGTCTCAGGATCTTGGGATCTTGCAAACCCAACTAAAAGTCTGTACTACTTTAGGATCACTCAAGACTAACCGAGAACAGGGGAGACAATGCCTGAATTTTCCTGGAACGTAGCCTTTAATGAAATTGCAAGAGAAAATAATATATTCTAACAATTTTAGCTTCTGGTAAATATTTTTATTTCAGCTTAGCACCATTGTGGTGTGGCTTTCTTGCAAGCCGACATTACGATCTTTGAGAACTGCCGCAGACGTCTTTGTAACCAAAGATGGATTTTGTTTCTAGATATTTGTATTTTACATCTTAGCAGTATATGATTTCTTAGTAGAGCGGTGAAATATCTGTATTTTACAACTTAGTAGAACGGTGAAATATCTGTATTTTACAACTTAGTAGAACGGTGAAATATCTGTATTTTACAACTTAGCAGTACAAGATTTCTTAGTAGAGCAGTGACATATTCCAATTCATGGTTGAAAGAGCGAGTCATGTTGGGGTTGCTGTTCTTCTGAGGCCTTTGTTTAGACAAATAACTAAGGCAGGTATGTTTACGATTTGACATTGGTAGGTATTCTAAAATGTTACCTTTCCAAATATAAGCTATGTGCTGTTTTTTTTCTCTCTCTCTCTATTTGGGTAACAAATTTAGACATGGAAAGATAAACGATTTAACCTTCACACACTTACTCACATCCAAAACCACTCACGAGCATACACGTAAACACATGCACACGTAAATATTATCGCTATGACTGCCATAGCTACTCGCACACCCGGACGCTATTGGATCCAATACAAACATGTATATAGTTTTTATGACTTCGAAAAAAGCAAACATGAAAATGCAGTCAGTTGTTAACAGTGTGTAAACATATGGTTTTATGGTGACATATATTTATTAACTATGTTGTAAATGTTGAGAGGAATTTACTAATTATATAGAAAGTGATGAGAGGGATTTAGTATAATTTATAAAATAATGAGAGGAATTGCATATAAAGAACAAGTTGTTTCCCTTGCTATGACATTTATAAAGCATCCGACGTCATGAATCATCACTAATATGAATCTGTCCAATCAAACATTCTGGGTACCTTTTCTACTGATAAAATTTATCATAAAGCTCGACACGACAGCTGCAATTCTGGAGTCGAGTATGGCAGTAAATCTCGATTATTGACAAATAAATAAATAAATAATGCTCGCTTTCCAGACTGACATGCTCGAGATCTTCACGGCATTCCTGGCACCTGCCGCCATCTTGCGCAGCATTGAAAGCATAACATCCGGGCACTGACATAGCGATTTTCCACGTGATGTTGCGGAGTAGGGCGTGGTCGTACCAGGAGCACACGTGCCAACCTGGAGAGCACAGAGTGGTGGCGTTGTGGACGTGTCCCTTCCACTCTCCGGCACAAGCGGCTATGCGATCGAAACCCAAAAGACCTTCGCGGCTGCCATCTGCACATCCTAGAGAACCTGCATGGGAATATATATTGTTTAGAGAAATTAATATTTTGTTTATGACTAAGAAATATTTTAAAAAGTAAATTAATATTGATAAACAGTGGTAACTTTCCATACAAGAAAATACCGGGATGAGTTTAAATCATCTACACCCAGTATGTTGGTGTTAGAAAATCGACTCCTAGTCCTTGGTGTTAACAATTGACTCCCTATCGACAAGAAACAAAGTGTTGTATATTTGATAATAACTGTGAACTACCAGTCGACAACAAACAAAACTTTGTACTTTGTTGTTAACAATAGACTCCTAGTCGACAATAAACAAAATTGTTATACACTGGTGTTAACAGTCTATTCCCAGTTGACAATAAACACAACTGTTGTACACTGGTGTTAACAATCGACTCCCAGTCGACAATAAACATAATAGATATATATTGGTGTTAAAATCGATTCCTAGTTGACAGGAAACAGAACTGTTGCACATTGTAGTTACCAATCTACTTAGAGTCGATAATAATAATAAACTGTTGTATGTGTTAGCAATCGACTCCTAGTTGACAACAAACAAAACTGCTGCACATTGGTGTTACAATCGACTCCTAGTTGACAACAAACAAAACTGTTGCACTTTGGTGTTACAATCGACTCCAAGTTGACAGCAAACAAAATTGGGTCTGAAATAAGTGAATCTATAATGAATAAAACTGTTGTACACTGGTTGTATAAAGTCTATTCCTTCTACACGAAATCGCCACAGGATGGGGAGGGGAAAAGGGGACAGAGTTGAAATCTTTGATGCATGCAATTCCTAAGAGGAAAAAGTGGTAAAGAGACAATGACGTCACTGAATGGAAGTTAGGGAAACGTGACTGAAGCATGCTTACTGTTGATTTTGACAGTTCGAGACAAAAGAAATTCGAAACAGTCAAAGTGATCCTACCAAGATTTTTCTTTTCAGTTTGCCCTGTATTGAAATGGTTTTTACATCTCAGTGGATTTTGACCTTTAATGAAATTCGCTGAAATTGGTTAGAATTTCCTATACTGAAAGATCGAGTATTGAGAAATAAGATCTTGTCAAAAGCTTATAGAAGCAAATATGTACGTATCTACACACACACACACACACACACACACACGAGCACTCAATCGCATGAATATTCACATGAAATAATTTTTAACAATTATGCATATAGTACACTTCTTGTTTCTTTTTTCCTTCCTTTCTTTTGTTCTCTGATTTCTTTTCTTTCTCTCATTCTCTCTCTAACCTTTAAACACTCACTAAATATGCTGTCTGTATGTTCTTTAATGTTTTTAAGTTTGTATTGGTTTTATTTTGTTGATTCGTCTAACTTGTAATCATGTATACTGTAGCATTATATTTAAGAAATATATATTAATTTTAATTGTCTTTTTTCTTCTTAAAGAAGAAAAACTTAATACTGGTATTAAACGTCTGTAGGATAGTTTCTAAATTGTTAGACATGAAAGACAGCTTAGAAGACAGCTCACAGTGCTTAATTTTTGTCTTTATTTATTTCACATTCTCTCTCTCTTTCATTTACCGTTTTCAGCTTTCTTCTCTATTTTCTCGCTTTCTCTTTATTTTCCATTTGTCTGTTCTCTTCCCTCTGTATCCATATGAATATTTTTTTCTCTCTCTCCTCTACCCATCTCTCTCTCTTTCTCTCTGTATTATTTTTTCCCCTCTCTCTCACTCAGGTTTGTTAATTCAAAGTACCCTTTAGTTTACCCGGGGTGGTTGGACGTTGCTCGAAGAGGAATTGAATCAGTTTAGTCACAGCGGAGAAGACGCGCGGTAAGAACGCTCTATTAGACCCATCATTCTACACTCGTCAAACCCTCGTATGCTGTGTCAATCTGAATAGAACCAATCTACATCACAGTCAAGCCCACAAATCAAGGGACGGTCTGAGTTCACAGAGTCCATCCTCCTACAACGTTCACGTTAAGAGTGCAAGTGTACCGACAAAAATCTGTACCCACGCTCCTCCCACTCAACTCTAGGTACTGGCCTTGGTGTCCGTCAGGTGGGATGATAAATGGAATCTCGTGTGCTAAGGGCCAGCGAAAATTCTGAAAGAGAAGCTGGTGCTCGTTATCCGGGCAAAGTTACGGTCACAAAATCTGCCAAAAATCTGCCAAAAACTGACTCAAATCTTTGCGCTCCCCATCCATGACACTATATCTGTCTCTTACAGAACTTAAATTTTTCCCATGGCGTTATGTGAAATCAGCGAAAATTTTAAGGTGGACTTAAAACTACCGAACAAATAGCAAATACATCTCTCAGTCTGTTCTTCTGTCCGTATTGCCTCTGTTGTTTGGCGCTAGCACTCTTTGCCTCTCTCTTCGTCTTACTTCCCCTTGTGTGTCTCTCTCTCTCTTCGTCTTACTTCCCCTTATGTCTATCTTTCTCTTCGTCTTATTTCCCCTTATGTCTTTCTCTCTCTTCGTTTTACTTCCCCTTGTGTCTGTCTCTCTCTTCGTCTTACTTCCCCTTTGTGTCTGTCGCTCTCTTCGTTTTACTTCCCCTTGTGTCTGTCTCTCTCTTCGTCTTATTTCCCCTTATGTCTTTCTCTCTCTTCGTCTTATTTCCCCTTATGTCTATCTCTCTCTTCGTCTTATTTCCCCTTATGTCTTTCTCTCTCTTCGTCTTATTTCCCCTTATGTCTATCTCTCTCTTCGTCTTACTTATATATATATATATATATGTTTCTCTCTAGTATCATTTGTCATTTGTCATTGATTCTCTAAATGCCAGTATAATGCATTATACTGATGTCTCTTTGTGTCTCTCTCTCCTGTCAGTCATTTTCAGTTTCTCTCTCTGCTTCAGCAATTGTGCTTAAATATCTTTTGCTTGTTCTCTCTCCCCCTCCCCCCCCCCATATATATATATATATACAATCAGTTGTCCTTTCTCTTATGTCTTTCTCTTTCTTCATTTCGCTTTGTCTTAATTTGTCTCTCTGTCTGTACGTTTCTCTATCTCTGACCCGTCACTATTCTCTCTTTCTTCTTCTATGCCTCTCTCTCTCTCTCTCTCTCTATATATATATATATGTGTGTGTGTGTGTGTGTGTGTGTGTGTGTGTGTGTGTGTGTGTGTGTGTGTGATGTCTGAGTTATGCTTTCTGTGTCTGTTTGTCTCTTTCACTAGAAAGCATGTAATATACCTTCTAACTCTGTTTCTGTCTCTCTCTCGGTGACTTGATAGCTCTGCTTTAAGCTTTTTGTATCAGTTCTTCACTATATCAATAGTATGCTTTCTCCCTCTGTCACTCTGCCTTACTTCGCTTTCTTCCACTCTTATTCTCTCAGTTTGTTTCCGTCACTTTATTTTGTTAATCTGTCTTCTTTCACTCTGACCCTGACCCTAGTTATGCCAAGAATTTTAGACCTACACGAGATGTTTGCATTTTAGCACATCAGTAGACCTGCGTAATTGAAACAGTAGCTGCCCGATGAAGAACCGTAAAATTGGCTCATTTCATTTTGGTCAGCTGACAAGTTGACATGTTCAGCCTTAATAGCCCAATGTATATTCACTCGATGAATTGAAGGCGGAAATAATTAGCGAAAACATTAAAAGTAATAAAAAATATGTAGCAAAGAGGAAACAATCATTCGAGAACATTTAAAATAATTAAAAAAATATGTAGCAAAGAGGGAACAATCTGCAAAATTATTATAAAATAATATGTAAATAATAAAGTGGAAATAATCAGCGAAAACAATTTAAAAATAAAAAATATGTAGCAAAGTAGCAGAGTTTGCTGGATTATAGCCGACTGCCTTCTGACTGGAGACTAACTGTTCCACAAGTGACGCTTGACTTTTTTCAGAACCTGTGAGCCTAAAAATATCATGAAAATATCTTCAGCATTACCATTTTATCTTTAATATCTTCATTGTATCTTTAGCATTACCATTTTGTATCTTCAGCATTACCATTTTGTCTTTAATATCATCATTGTATCTTTAGCATTACTTTCGCAATAGTAATACAGAAGATAATTTTGTCCGTGGAAATCAGATCAAAATAATTAAAATGTGTAGCAGAATATAGTGATGGGCACCTTAATTGAGAGACTCAAAAAGAGATGTTCCAATTGTGATGAAGAAAAAATATTGTGAAACCTCATCTCTTCTATCTTCTCTTCCTTTTGTCTCTCTCTCCCCTCCTTCCTCTCTCTCTCTCTTCCTTCCTTCCTCTCTCTCTCTCTCTCTCTCTCTTCCTCACCCACCCACGCACAAGACACAAACAACTCAGAAATATCGGCGGTAGGCGATGGATGCGTAATGCAATTTTGTTCCAGTGTTTAATAAAATCCGGCCAATGGCTATTTTTGGCATTTTTAGCTTGAACGGATGTATCCAATCAGCCTTAACTGACTAAGGCATTAAGTATGTGCGTGACCGCCTTTGCCTGAGTGAAAATATTCAAAGACGATATGCTATCCTCGATCAAAATAACTTCATTAAAAAAAATATTGCAAACACCAAGACCTGAAAGCGCACAGCTGTTCGGGAAGAGGCGCCAGTCGATGATTAAACCCTCCAAACCCTAAAGAGCTCTTTATTGCGAGTTGCCCAAAGGTGTCGGAAGACACTGTGCAGAAGGGCAGAGGTGACTGCGTACGCTGCACCACCTTGCATTCTATGTAAATTGCGTGTGCTGGCGTGTGACGAGGAGTGTTTTGTGCAAAAGTGCGCGTGTAGGTGTGTGTCAGTAGATATAGGTATGTGTGTACGTGTGTGTCTCTATGTGTGCGCGCGCGCGCACATGTATGATGGGATAAATTGGATATAATATCGCGATAATGGTCAAGAAATGTTGATGCTTTAACGAGTTCCTATTTGAAACACATTTCTCCAGGTTTCTTGCTGAAATGCATTTCCTGTTTAGCATTCTTCCTGTCATCTCTTCATTAAATATGCATTAACGGCGCCGCATAATCGCGTTGCCTTTTGGGGAGCAATTATCTTAATTGCATAATAAATTCTACGAAGGGTGAAGTATCTAGCTAGGTATGTTAACTTCAAGACATTTTGACGACCAGTGTGGTCGACATGCTCAATTCTTTCATTCCATATCATGCACAGCACCAAAATAGCATCAATAAATGTACACATCTAACTTATCACCTTAAGTGTCAGTTCAAGAATACAACATCCCAAACCACTAATCAATGCACAACTAACTTATCACCTTAAGTGTCAGGTCAAGAATACAACACCCCAAACCACAAATCAATGGACAACTAACTTATCACCTTAAATGTCAGGTCTGGAGTATCTGTGTTGTGAAGAATACAACAATCTCCAAACAGACTCTATATATTAAAATTATTCAAACGTGGTTTTATGGAAATACTGATGTCAAGAATTCCTTTCCATTGTATTTTTTTTTAATGTATTTAATTAATTTTTTATATTTGATTGTTGATTTAATAAATTTATTGTTAAATTTATTTACCCTTTTTTCAATAATTGATAACCTATGCTGGAGAAGAAATTGGGTGGATGGGGGCTCGCTAAATATAGATTAAAGACGGATTTGTCTTCTCCTTTAGTAAGAAGTGTTTCACCTACAGAACTATTGTGTGACAGTGAATGTCTGATTTTAACGTTGTGGAAGAAATAAAACATTTAGAGCGCTCACATATCTACCAAGTGAGAGAGAAGAGTGGTGACTGCTGGAGAATTATTAATTACAAATTAAGATTCTCATCACATTTAATTAGGTATGGACAATTAATTAATAATAATTATAACCATTAACTAGGTGGCATTGGCGTCACACATATAATATTAGAATATTATTTAATATACAAAAACAAAAATGTCAGGGTGGATAGATAGATAGATAGATAGATAGATAGATAGATAGATAGATAGATAGATAGATAGATAGATAGATAGATAGATAGATAGATAGACAGATAGATAGATAGATAAATAAAGTAAATGCACCTACATCCGATGACGTCATTTCACACCAGACGTACCTGCAGCAGATGATGTTACACTGAGTAGAAGCATGCAAGCACAAAACAGGTGAAAAAGCGGCCATGAGCTGTTCTGTGACCACGTTGGGATTTTGCTTCGTGGTCCCACCATCCCTGAAAGTCCTCATCTAGAGCTGAATGAACAATACAAGAATATATATGTAGTGTTCAGTTAGTCACAATCGCTTAGATAACAAGGGCTTGAATGAACAGTATATAGTGAACTAATTCAAAAAGAATAATAATTATCATAAGATGTATTAATTTGCGAATTCTATGAGAAGATATAAGCATTTACAATTATGGTTGCTAAGTTCAACATTCATAAAAAAAGGGAATGGATGGGGATTGATCGAGAAAAAATCCCAAAGGTCAATGCTGAGCTCAAAACGAGGACCTTCTCCTTTTAAGGTAAAGCCCATGTTTTACCTCACAACCGCTGCTCCCGTCATTCCATAGTATCTAATGAGTATATTTACTCACAGTCTTCTTATTATACATTTTGTTCTTTATATCGGATCCACATTAAAGCGAAATTCATTGATCTAGATGTTTTTTTGTTTTTTGTGTGAAAAAATCTCAATGATCCAGTGACTGGGTGAATACTTCTTATAATTTTTTCGCCTGTGACGTTTCGCTTTAATTTGTGGATTTATTTCTTACGGAGGTTGAATGTTACACACTGACTTGTAAATGCCTGCTGGTTACTTATTTATTGCTGATATATTGTCAAGAATAATTATAATGCGATAATATAGGATGGTTCAGTCTTCTTTCACTGAGTGACAAGATCATACATGTAGAAATTTGTTCACATTTGCACTGTGGAATATTTCTAGAATCTATTACAGCACCTTGTTAACTGTATAAAATCGGACTCTTAGTATTTTAAAACATGACACACTTACTTTATATTATTTGTAGATGTTTAACCCAGAAATCCTCAACACCTATATAAGGAAACAAAGGCATTACATGTGATATTATAAGCAAGAAATTGCACACCTGAAACACTATTTGTTATGTTCTAGCCACCACCTTCTATACAATTAAAAACGAACTGAAACGGCTGGGTAGGTACCAGTCATTACCACTTAAACTGTGCACGAAATAAGATCTGACTTCAAGGTCAGACTGTGCCAGCACTGGGATGCTGGACCTTCTTGGGGAAATGTATTGTGCATGGCCAAAAGTAATTAACTCTGTTAAAAGGGGGTAAACTTCTTTTGCTTCCACATATTGTGGATGTGCTGAGAATTTATGGTTATAAGAATGGACTCCCTTCCACCTTCCCAGAACCCTCAATGATATATATATATATATATAAAACTCCACGTGTACTCCAAACTTGGCAGACATCTTTTAGCGTTCCCACTGTCCGAGAACAGACTTCTCCCTTGGCTAAATTATTATGCCAAGGTTAAAAAAGAAAGATCCTGAACAGATTAATCAAACCAGTCATAGGAAGGTGAGAAATTCTACTTAATATGCAATGAAGCAATTATAAATTATGCTTTAAACATAATAATATATCATTATTACACTATTAGTAATTTAAGATACTAAAAAGTTTTGTTCCAGCAAAATGTTAGAGTAATGTTTATAATTGTTTAATTGTTTGATTAATGTTAAAAACCAATTGTTCTATCGATTGTGAACTAATATACATTGATTATTTTATAAATTCATGTTCTTTAACAAATTTAAGTTCTTTTGATAATATTAATAACATTGCTAACTGTATTTGAGTACTGTACTTGTGTTTAGGTACTGAAAATTTGATTAATTAGTTTAATGCTTTGGAGTAGTGTTATATCATTGTTCGTGACTGAGAGAGAGTGAGAGAGACATGTTGTCATTTGAGGTTAGAGTGAACTTGTAATAAAAGTGACCCTTTTCCTCATGCGGCAGTTTTCTACAGACTATGACCACACGCATTCCAGCATATCAATTCAAGGAACTGATCCCTGGGTCAGCACATTTGCCAAGTACATGGCGGCCATTGTGTATGCTGTAATTCAGCCTTCAAACGTGAGCTGAAGGAGGCCTTGACCTCTACTTCATTCAAGATAAGAACCAATAATGTGAGGTCACTAAACAATTGACTCTTTCAAAGCAGGTCTTTGAATTTGTGCCAGGTGACCTCTATGATGAACATTCTAGCATTTTAATAACACATTACGAATCGTTATTATACTTTAAACTAACGCTATTATTAATAAATAAATAGTTGCTAATAGAAAACCACAGAGTTTCATATTTTATCCACATTTTCTATTCCCTAGTTACCAGGATTGTTGGGTAGCTCGGGGGTCAGAACCTTTAGGCAATTGTCTACCTAACCAATTAAATTCTTCATAGTTAGTCTGCCGTCTAATCCTGAGATTTGGACTCTTATCATTTTAATTAATGCAGGGAGAGGAGGGGTGCATTCACACTAACTACTATTTATCGTGACCACCCACTCCCCCAGACATCACACCATTATTAATAAAAAGACTAATTCTCCCAAATTTGTAAAAGTAATTGAATAAAAAATGTAAATCGAATAACATAAGGAAATGATTCAAATGAACTAACTATACTATTCCGTTAGGAAAAGAATGACTGAAATTTAAAAAAAAAAAACCACCATGTGCAGATTAATCAATAGCATCCTCTTTGTCACTGACAAAAACAACCAATCATTGTGTCCATTCTTTGTCATTGGCATAAATAATCAATCAAACATATCAATGCTTTCATTTTTGTCACAGATAGAGCCACTGAAGACTTTCATTTGTTCTTTCCCATGATTAACTAAACATCTTTCCATATAAGCAAAACAATAAAGAATATCAGCTGAATATAAAAAGTACTAAATGCAAACTAAAAAAGAATAACATGAAATGTACGCTCTAGACAAAATTTATAAGTTAATTTTGTTTACTCTGGGAATAATTAAACAAACACATATTTAAACTGCAGCAAAATGGTGTGTGTTTCTTCTGTATTATATAATCTTTATATCAAAATATTATTTCTATGAAATGTATATCTGTGATTTGCATGCCGGCGAGTGTGTGTGTGTGTGTGTGTGTGTGTGTGTGTGTATGTGTGTGTGTGTGTGTGTGTATGTGTGTGTGTGTGTGTGTGTGTGTGTGTGTGTGTATGTGTGTGTGTGTGTGTGTGTGTGTGTATTTGTGTAAAAGAGAGAAAGATCACCAAGAGCGAAAAGAAACGGATGCTAAAAGAAATAAATATAAATATATGCGCATGCTTAGGTGCTTTCCATGTTGTTACAAAGCCTCAAATGTTCTCAAATTCCACAAAATACCTCGAGCCTCTAATTGCAAAAAGCTAAAGAGCCAGAGTTAAAGTATTAAATACAAGAAAAAAGAAAAACAGAGAGAAGGATATGCTTAGGAAAAATGCAGACACTTTTGTAACTGCAATAAACGACCACAGATATGAGATTGGATAACACAAAAGCAGCGAACTTTCCGACACGGCCACAAGTGCCTGGCTCCCTTCGTATTTCACTTCATCCAAAAGGACTTTTCAGCCGGAAAACTCGGGCTTTTATGCTGACAAAGAACAGCCCTGTCACCTTAAGCTGTTTCAAAACACTTGACAGATCCCCCGCCTTATAAAGTGTAAAATGATAAATTTATTCAATCAAGTCAACGAGATAGGAACACTTTAGGCCGGCTTTCGTAAGCCTACCATTTAGCCTAGCATGTTGTCCAGGCATACACATACATAGCATAACGGAATAGAAAATCAGACAAAATAAATTGCTGTAATAAATGGGGAAAAGCGAAAAAATTGCTCTAGTTCTCCTTAGAAGGAAAATTCTGAAATTAGAATTGGTTTTATTATGCAACTAGGGTAAACTATCTTATTCAAATGGGTGGGTGGGTGGGTGGGTGGAACTCGCACTGATTTGTTCTTTGAAGGTTTCGTTGTTCATCGAAAACAGTCAACGTGTCAGAAGGCTGTAGTAATGTATATATAGATCTATGACATTAGATATATTTTTATTTATCATTCAAGAACACACATTCAGAAAAATCTCGAGGACCAACATTTTATTTTTTTCTGAAACACTGCAGATATAAACGCAAGAAATAGTGCAGTGCACTATAAACAAAATATTTTGCTAAAGACAAAAACAAACTGTAAACAAAATATTTTGCTAAAGACAAAAACAAACTGTAAACAAAACATTTTGCTATAGACAAGAACAAACTATAAACAAAACACTTTGCTACAGACAAGAACAAACTATAAACAAAACACTTTGCTACAGACAAGAACAAACTATAAACAAAACACTTTGCTACAGACAAGAACAAACTATAAACAAAACACTTTGCTACAGACAAGAACAAACTATAAACAAAACACTTTGCTACAGACAAGAACAAACTATAAACAAAACACTTTGCTACAGACAAGAACAAACTATAAACAAAACACTTTGCTACAGACAAGAACAAACTATAAACAAAACACTTTGCTACAGACAAGAACAAACTATAAACAAAACATTATTCCAGAGACAAAAACAAACAATAAACAAAGCATTTGGTACAGACTAAAACGAAACAGACAAAACATTTTGCTACAGACGTGAACAAAATACATAAAATAATTTGTTGTGTGATCTCTGTGTAAAACTAAGGATTATTTCATCTTTATGAAGCGCTCATATAGAAAGTTTTGCTACAAATTATTTAGATTCTACAAAGTCGAAAAATATAAACTATTTTCTAATGTCTGATTTCTACGTTAAAGTGAAAAAATATTACCCCGACAAGAGCAATATGTACCCCGGTTACCTGGAACGCTGGCATCACAGCTAGAAATCAGTCAATGAAACTCCACGTCACGTTTACGTCGCTCGCTAAAACTGTGAGTACCTTACTTAGCCACTATATAACATTGATTCTCTCAATGAACGTTTCTTCACCTAAACAGCGTTATCATACTTGATTCGCTCTTTAACAGTCTTTCATCATTTGAATAATTACCGCAACAAAGCTTTTCCTCGCCTAAACAACCACACCGCACACGATTCGCTAAATGAACAGCCTTTCCTCACCCCTAACCAACCACACCGCACACGATTCGCTAAATGAACAGCCTTTCCTCACCCCTAAAAAACAACACCGCACACGATTCGCTAAATGAACAGCCTTTCCTCACCCCTAAAAAACAACACCGCACACGATTCGCTAAATGAACAGCCTTTCCTCACCCCTAAAATACAACACCGCACACGATTCGCTAAATATTAATCCTTTCCTCACCTAAACAACCACACCACACACGATTCGCTAAATGAACAGCCTTTCCTTACCCCTAAACAACCACATCGCACACGCTTCACTAAATGAGCAGCCTTTCCTCACCCCTAAACAACCACATCGCACACGCTTCACTAAATGAGCAGCCTTTCCTCACCTAAACAACTTTACATCGCACACGCTTCACTAAATGAACAGCTTTCTTTCTTACCAGGAGATCTCAGCACGAAGAACTTTGATGTATCAGATCAAGAAAAAATAAACGCTAAGAGAGAGTGACACTTCATTTTTCCTGACACTACATCGGATACATTTGCTTATAAAATCCGTGCCAAATTGGAGTGAATCACCACTGGGGTCTAGAGTGTTTGTGCACACAAAACACTTTAATTAAGTACATGCCATTGTTTTTTGTTTTGTTTTTTATCGCGTGTTCTTTATTTTATAACAAAAAAATTGTTCTTCCCTGAAACACTATTGTGTTATCTCATCTTTCTATTTCTCACACACACACACACACACACACACACACACACACACACACACACACACACACACACAACCACACACACTACACTCTATTCTTTAAACCATAATTCTTTCTTTATATCAACATCTCGAAAGAAATATTGACTTGGGCGAGAGGAAAGGAGAGCTCGAAACTTCCAGAAGACAATCCGACACGGATCATGAAAAGGCGTGTACCAAATCAGACATCACGTAAATTATTTAATCTCTATCTTAAGAACCGCTCAGTGAACAATACTGGTACTTACAATAAAACCCGTTGCATCACTCACTCACTCACTCACACACCCACGCGCGCGCGCACACACACGCACGCACACACAGATATATATATATAAAAACACAAGCGAATATCTATGAAAGTGCTGTTATGTCGCATTCAGTAACAGAGTGCTGTTATGTCGCATTCAGTAACAGAGTGCTGTTGAAATCTAATGTGATCATAAGAAGAACGAAACACTGAAATTATTTTTTCGAGCTACACTTTTTTCCTTATTTGCTCTCTTTTCCTTCGTCCCTCCTTTCACTCTCTCAGACATAGACACACACGTACACACACACACACACACACACACACACAGTCACCCTATCGCGGCTTTGACCTGCATTAGAAACGCAGCAAGATGAACAATGGACTGACTACAAATAAATTCCTCTGAATGCTTTCTAAGATTTGCAGAAGAGTCGAAACTGATTGCTAGACTCACTCTCTCTCTCTCTCTCTCTCTCTCTCTCTCTCTCTCTCTCTCTCTCTCTCTCTCTCTCTCTCTCACACACACACACACACACACACAAAAGTTGTCATATCCATATAACTTATTTTCTGTCTTGCACGGACTTTAGTCGCCGACCATCTTTCAATCTAACATCTACATGACCAGTAGCGCTTAAAGGGGTGCACAGTCTACTAAAGTGTACTAAAACACAGTTGTCACGATACCATTACATAATTCAAATACTTATCCAGGAACGGTCATCGAAAAGCTGCTAATTACAGTGCTTTGAGATGAACAGGTCTGAAGAAAGTGCTTCGGCTAATACCAATGGCTGCAGCTTCCCATTAGGTAGGAAATAGTCAATGAAAGTTTGTTCTCTGACAGATGCTGCAATCATGATATTTGTTGAATTGAAATCAGAAACGATGAATCTTGGCCAAGTAGGAATGTGAATGGGGTCATTCGGGAAGACAAATGTTCACTGTGTTAATTTCGAGTACTATATGAGATTTGAACCTTCGTCCTTCAACTCTGGTACGACAAATGATTGTCTTCTCGTTCGTTTTTTAAAGCTGGATGAAATACTCGTGCTGGGTGAAATATGATTGCTGGATGAGATACTCGTGCAAGGTAAAACACTAGTGCTGGATGAAATACTAGTGTTGGGTGAGATACTCGTGCTTTATGAAATACTAGCGCTGGATGAATCATGCGTGCTGGTTGAGATACTCGTGCTTTATGAATATTAGTGCTGGATGAAATATGCATTACGAAATGACGTGCGCGTCACAGTGTGAGATAGTCGTGCTTTATGAAATACTCGTGCTTTATGATATACTAGTTCTAGATGAAAAAGTTGTGCTGGATGAAATACTCAATCTTTGTGAAATACTTCATGTACGTTATGTTTAGGATCGGCCAAGAGTCAATCTTTTTAAAGAACGAATTCAAACGAATGCGCGATCCACATTTCAATCTTGTACGAAATCGTCACAACGTCTGAATTGGTCTTTAGTTTGTTGAATAAATTATCAGTTAATGTATTATCGAGTTACACAGAAATCCACTTACGCAGTATAATTACGTTGAATAGTATTGTTGCCATAGTACGATCATTACAGACCCTCTCTCCAATAGGAAATCCGTTTTATCTCTATCTTAAGTTGTTTGTCTTTCCCTTCTCTTTCTTTTTTAACCGTTATATTTGATTAAAAAGTTCAGTTGAAGTTTTTACAAAATTTGGAAAATTGAATTTTCTTGGCGAAAGTCTTTGAGTCTGTTCACAGAGGTGCTCTTACGATTAACACACACACACACACACACACACACACACACACACACACACACACACACACACACACACACACACAAGCACTCACTCACACACTATCACTTACATATACACAGGCATATTCCACGCACATTTTGGACTGATATTATTTTCTCGCATGTTCTGATCGCTATTCCGAATCAGCGGGAAAAGAAATATTGTTTGTTTATAACAATTATGCTTTAACGCTGGCTGCCTATTTACGATACAATCAGATTCACGTTGAAGTGAAACATTTAATAATTACCAGATGCATTGCTGTAAAAGCTATCCCTTGATTCAGCATTTAAAAAAAAAAATGCTTTGTGAAGGAAAGGTGCATAGCAAACTGTGAACATCCATGTAGTATGTCATAAGCGTATACTTTCAACGCTCTGAATTTGCCATGTGTCTGGATGACCTTGCCCCAAATTATTATTTCCCTA
Source organism: Sinotaia quadrata (assembly GCA_028829895.1). Taxonomy (NCBI): domain Eukaryota; kingdom Metazoa; phylum Mollusca; class Gastropoda; order Architaenioglossa; family Viviparidae; genus Sinotaia; species Sinotaia quadrata. Next base: position 43,690,219 of record CM054180.1, read on the forward strand.
GTTGTCATTAACAGAGCGCACGGAGCCAAGGACCAATACAAGCCGGACTCTCACAACTATGCTCAAAAGTCGAATCGAAATCCCCCTCCCCCTCTCCATCCACCCCAGAAAATTAAAAGATTGAAACATAAGTAGAAGAGAGAAAAAACTGAAACTTAACCGTGCGATTCCTAAAAGACAGTCTTTACAACCCACGGTGCTTTTGGTCTTGTGAATAAGCGGCTTTGTATAACACTGACACATACTATATTTCTTCAAAGTGAAGGTACAAAGCTGTTGATCTGCCCCTAAGCCAGGGAAATCCATATTGTTTGCCTCCCTTTATTTAAGGCGGGAAACAGTCGTGTCAGTGTCATCGCCGTGTCAGGAGCCGGCGTAGGGGACGAAGTAGGGGTCCAGGTTAATTTTACAGCAAGACGGTCTTGAACACCCCAACAAGCTCACAAACTCTACAGCGAACAGCTCGTGTTCCTTGGAGCATCTAACTGTTGGTGCCACTGCATTTTGCACGTATAGGCCTACTTGTTTCCAACGGCCCGCTGTATCAGTAGACCTTCAGTGAGTATTGACTGATGAATCCGGGTTTAAGTCCCTCTCTAGCACAATGCCATAGTTGATTTATCGGATGGTCACGACACTCCGCCGTAGCCTTCAGCAGATGGTCACTACGGCTTGATACAGAGATAAGCCTACAGCAATACAGAAGTAGACGTTAGTAAATATTGGCTGGCTACTTCTTCTTTATGTAGGGGGGGCTTTCGGCTTCCGCCGCTTTCGCGCTGTTTGACTGGCTAATCTGACTAGTCCCGCAATATACTAGTTGATTTCACGGATGCACCGTCCACTCTAGAAGTAGGCCTAGGTGTAAATTTAGTGCTTGGTTGCAGTCCGCTTTTGGTATAAAGTACTAAATGTATTTGATTTTAAAGATGGTTCCGTAAGTACATAATATAGTCGTATACTCGGGCAAGGGCACTGTAGATTTATGAGCTGCTAAGTTTTTAGTATGCACACATCTTTTGTTATGGGGTCAAATGTACATAGCGACCCTTAAGCTAAATCTGAGCTGAACAATCGGGCTTATTCAAGAAACTGAAAATAACATATGTACAGCCTGATGCCTATTGGGAAAATATAGGCTTACACATTTAAAGTATATATATTTTAGAAAAAATCTAAACAATAGTATTACAGTAAAATCAATACCGACCTCATTCAAAAATAAATCTTGTCCTTCCCTCTGCCCCTCCCCTTCCCCCCCGCACATACACATATTTGTCTTTATTTTTTTTTTTTAAAAAAAAGATGAAATTCAATAATAAAATTGACAAACTTAAAAATTTTATAAGCATCGGTGGTCTAGTGGTAGAATACTCGCCTGCCACGCGGGTGACCCGGGTTCAATTCCCGGCCGATGCAAATGATTTTTATTTCTTTTGCAATGTATTATATTTTTTAGTTGACTGATGTTATATTTGATTACAAGCTATCTAATGAATGTCCTCCAACACCATCTTGCTACTAAGATTGCAAAACTCCTCTGGAAGTATGTTTGAAAGTCTGTGTATGTTGATAGAACGGTGTCAACAACAAACGAATATTTCGCTACATTTATTCTTTCTGTCTTCACGATTTCTTGTTTAACTCATAAACTTGTTAAAAATAAATGTTATAGTTAATTAAATATGCCTTAAAAACACACAAATATATGTGAACTTATTTTCATGCCAAAGTGAAAAATCAAATATTACAACTCGTCTCGTACAAGCATTTGAGGTCAAACAATGATTTTGACGATGAAATTACTGTATATCAGACATTTCAACAAATTATACATGCAAGAAATCATGAAAACTATATAGAAAAAAGTTATGTATGTAAAGAATAATTATATAAGAATATATAAATTTGAAAAAATAAAGAAGTGTTGCATTAAGTTAATAAAATAATGGATTGATTTAATTAATGATTGATTAAAAATAATGGTGCAGGCTAAACATACGCATGAGAGAACTAGTCGACAAAGGTAGGAATAGGACTATGAAACTGTATCAGTTCACTAAGATAACAAATACAAGGGTTTAGAAAACAAAACAATACCAAAAGAGAAACCAACAATTTACAGATCCTTCGTGCTGTACTTAAGTTTCATAGTAATAAATGTAGCTAAGGTACATAATACATTAATCCCTTGACATATTTGACGTATATCAACACTCTTTATTCAATATTCATACATTGGCAACAAAAGGTAAAAGTGTACGAAAATTAAATTGTTTCCGCAGCAGAGAGCCTTTGTGTATTGTGGTATGCCAACAACCCTTTAATTATCTAGTGTTTATAAAGAACTAGTTAAGAAATGATAAACATTTTTAAAAAGCATAAGCATTCAACACTCTTCATTACGTAAGCATCGGTGGTCTAGTGGTAGAATACTCGCCTGCCACGCGGGTGACCCGGGTTCAATTCCCGGCCGATGCAAATGTATTTTTTAATTTCTTTTGGGTGGGGTATTTTCTTTTATACATTCAGCCTAGTTGACATTGAGCTTACTCCAAAATGCAAATGAAAGAAGATCAATTCGCCTTGAAGGTTCTTCGGAAGGAAACAGCAGGCCTACATTTTGAATCATACAAATTATATTGCTCGGAAATTATTGTATGCTGGTACAACCGATCAACTACATAAATTACAAAATAAATAAACAAATAAATAAACAGAAACAGTAATCATAATATTATAAAGCGAATGTCCGGTGTGTATATCATAGAGTACATGTGTCTGTATGTATTTGAGAGTGTTTGTGTATCCTTGTCTATGTGTGTGTGTGTGTGTGTGTGTGGATGTGTGTTGTGTAAGTGAAATCAGTTTTCATGACATGGGTTCTGCTCCAAACTCTATTTTATCACTTTAATTTTGAACATAACTCAAGACAGGTCATAAATGTGATCGTTAGCTTATGGTAAGTTAACTGACTGATAAAGAAAGAATGGACTTATAATATTTCATACTTGTTTTCTATTGATCTATGATTAGAATTAGGAAATGCTTATGTAATTGAACCATTATTTCTCTGTTCATTAATTTGACTATGTTGTACATTATACTTATAAATTTTGATTCAAGCTATGTTTCTTATGCTGTGTGTGTATCAGATAAAAAATGCAAGTAAAATCTAACTTAACTAACTTTCATCATCTCTTCTTATACAGTATGTGTATAACACACAAAAATATAGAAAGATATATCAATTCATTCCAAGTTGGTACACAGATTTTTTATCGGAAGAAAACATTCATTTTCTTCAATGTGGAAGACAGAAAAGGTTTACAGCACCGCATATGCACCAAGTGAGAGACGCGAGTGGTGTCTTCTGGAGAATTATTAATAACATAAATTAAGATTTCCATCTCTTGTAATTAGTTATGGACGATTAAATAATAATAACAAACATAACCATTAACTGGTATGGCCAAGGCGTCACAATATCTTCCCAAAATAATCTTTTCATAATGGATATATATTTTCTTCAAATGTACTGCAATTTCATAATGGCAGAGCTAGGCTTGTCATATAAATTTCCATTTAAAATTAAGCATTTAAGATTTTAATATATATATATATATATGAACACAAAAATGCAAATAAATGTAAATAATTAATTAAATATTTTCTTCTTAAATATTTTGTATTAATTTTAACCAAGTAAAATTTGTTTTATTTGTTACATTGAGTTGTAAACAAAATAATCCCTAAAACAAATTGAGAGAAGAACTGCCTGTGCTATAGCTGGTGATTATATAATTGGAATGTAAGGAATGTCCCAGCCACACACTTTAACCATTCAACAACAGAGACTAATTGTCAGCGGGCATGATATGCTATTGCATAATCCATTATTACGCCACTGTGTAGAACATTTGGGGGGGGGAATAAAGTAATTTACAGAGAATACTTTCTGAGTACCTGTAGAACATTTTTGAAAATGTCAGGAACTCATGCAACTTAAAGATTTCTGATTTCTCGTCAGGCTGGGAAAGGTGAGAGCTCATTGAAAGTTAATTTGTGCTTGAAGTAAAAGAATATAATGTTTGAAAATGTTCTGTTCCTATACAAATATAGCACTTTCAGTTCAGAGAAGAAATGGACTTTTAATGAGCTACCCAATGTGAAGAAATATGAAGTATCTAATCACAGTAAAATTTGATTTAAGGAAAAGAAAATTTGATTTTGAATCCAAAACCATTGCATCGGCCGGGAATTGAACCCGGGTCACCCGCGTGGCAGGCGAGTATTCTACCACTAGACCACCGATGCTGATATGATAAGCATCTGTAATATGCAACTGAAAGTTATGAATAATATTCATTTTATTAGGAAGATAGACATCTGTTAGAGGCTTAGAAATGAAACGATCGACAGGCAAAGTGACACATGTCCTGTTTGTTGTCATGTATTATTGTTTGTATTTTTTCCATAGTCCATCCGACAAAAAGAATTATACATAAATGTTATCAGATCTCCCTTTGAATCATAAACTGATCGACATTAGAATAGAAAGCAGAAAAGGCGATATAAAGTAATTAATTCAATTTTGAAAGGGGAACATATCGCATAAACCTGGGAGAAGAACCCATGTCATGAATACTAATTTCATGCGCGCGCGAGCCACCCCCCCTCCCTTACACACTCTCTCTCTCTCTCTCTCACTCACTCACACACACACACACACACACACACACACACACACACACATACAAACTCTTTCACATATAGTCAGACTCACACTTTTTCTAATATTATGGGATTTATATGACACCATATGTCCAAACGAAAATTCCAGTCAGTTGACTTGTCAGTCAGTAACTTGACGTTTAAGGAGCGAAACGCTAACGTCGTCACGAACACTTGTGGGAAATGATTCATTTGCAGATGTAAAATTCAAAGAGTGAGCATCAGAATTTTATGGCCATTGCAAAAAATACAGAAAGAAATTTTTGACTTTACACATCCGCTTGTTGTGAATGGCTGCAACTTGAGTTTCTACCGTAATGGGGCCAGCAATTAATAATGAATTTGACCTTCGCAATTTCGATCCCGTGAAAAGGAAAAAATAATTAACTATGACAAAAGCACAAAATTGTTCGCCAGTTCTCTCCTGATCAGAAATAATATATTTTATATTGCACACGCAGCAAGGTCACAATCCTGTATGCGCGTGCATGTTTATACAGTAATTCTTATATTCCGAGCTGGCATAACGGTGTCTAAATTATAATAAGGTCTGTGCAGACTACATGAAAACTCCATGATAGCTATAAATATAAATGTGCAGGCCTTTCATAGTTTATCTTCACAAACGTAAAATAAACCTTCGATTAATTAAAACATGTAAGGCTGTGTTCAAAAATATAATTGTTTGCAGAATATATTTAGACAACATTGAAACCCGAAGTGTCTTATTATTAGAACAGACTCAAATTAGATGAAATATAATGTTGAATGACATCGTTATTCATTATTGCATAGAACATAATTTATTCCCTAAATTACCTTTACTTGCTTTGAATTATTTTTGAGAATTTAAAAGTAGGAATCATTACATTAGACTTGAATATTTCAGGTATTATTTTCTAGCCAATGGCTTACAAATATGTATACATTATTAAATATGACAACGATAAATTTGCGCAAGTATATTTTTCATCTAATTGTGTGATATTTCTTCCGCCACCTTCGGTCTAGTTGATGATGCCAGGCAAGCACAAGAGTACATGTTTTCTTTCTTTCTTCAAATGTTTGCTGATTTTGCCGCTGAAAATATTTAAATTACTGGAAAAGATAGAGATCTAATATGGATGGGAAGAGGGAAGATTCTATTTCCTTCAGCGGAATTTTGCCTAGGCAAATACAGAAGCGGGTTCTCGTCGATTTTTTATTACTGCAACATGATTGCTTAGTGTGCAAATCTTTATACTATAGTGACATCGAGACACGTTTAATTACTGCAACATGATTGCTTAGTGTGCAAATCTTTATACTATAGTGACATCGAGACACGTTTAATTACTGCAACATGATTGCTTAGTGTGCAAATCCTTATAGTGACATGGAGACATGTTTTATTATTGCAACATGATTGAATAGTGTGCAAATCCTTATAGTGACATGGAGACATATTTAATTACTGCAACATGATTGCTTAGTGTGCAAATCCTTATATGACATGGAGACATGTTTAATTACTGCAACATGATTGAATAGTGTGCAAATCCTTTTAGTGACATGGAGACATGTTTAATTACTGCAACATGATTGAATAGTGTGCAAATCCTTTTAGTGACATGGAGACATGTTTAATTACTGCAACATGATTGAATAGTGTGCAAATCCTTTTAGTGACATGGAGACATGTTTAATTACTGCAACATGATTGAATAGTGTGCAAATCCTTTTAGTGACATGGAGACATGTTTAATTACTGCAACATGATTGCTTAGTGTGCAAATCCTTATAGTGACATCGAGACATGTTTAATTACTGCAACATGATTGCTTAGTGTGCAAATCCCTTTTTAGTGGCACCGAGAAAGTCTCTCATAATTATAGTTACTAAACTTGTCTGTCTGACTCATAATATACAGTCTAGAGGTAAACAATTATAATTAAGTTGCTTCTAGAATACTCGTTTAGTGATTTCTAGATTCAAACTTGTGTCTACAAGCAGCCTGTTTAGTCTTTTCTAAATTTATAGTCCTTTCCAGAATCTTAGCTGCTGCTACTATAGTCCTTTCTAGAATCTTAGCTGCTGCTACTATAGTCGTTTCCAGAATCTTATAGTGAAGCCTTCTCCAGAGTGCTGGGTGAGATGATAAACGCCTGGCGTTTGCACGTTGGCCGGCAGGACTCGAGACAATAACAGATCCGTTTTATGCCCACAGATCTAAACAAACAAACTTTTGGGTAAAGTCCAGATCCAAGATTATAATAGACGATGTCTGTAAATTAGCGTGGCCAGTTTTCAAAGAAAAGTTAACTCTTGTATGAACTGCACTTTTATTTTAAAAAAACGCAGGCTGTGCAGGTGAATTTTCTGCGATAACAAATGGCCATATGTTTTTCACATTTGCGATGAGCGACATAAGATAATATTTAAGATTAATGATATAAAGTTTTGCAGTACAAATCTCTCTTTGACAGAAAATAGATTTTAAATCCTAGTTTCATTCTTGCCGTTCACTGCCAGGTTAGTTCCGAATTTGTGCACAAAGCACACAAGATACTGGCATCTTAACAATTAGGTATGTTTGATTGTTGTCGCAATTTGACATTTTAATACACAGGAAACAGAAATGAAGTTAGATTTCATTACTTGGCCAGACTCTCAGACCAATGAGGCCCGATCCAATTTGACTGTTGATGTCTATGCTAGGATAAACAGAATGATTGTCTAGCGTTAATCGAACATTGTTGTGAAATGAAGTAAATATCAATGCTCTTTTAATTATGTTCATATGTTGTATATTTGACTATTAAATTAATAAAGTTATTTTTACATTTATTGACCTTCTAAAACATTTTGATAAAAATAATCATATGTTGGAGAGATGGTGAATAGATGGGGATCGCTAAATAGATTCAAAACGGATTTATCTTCTCCTTTGGAAAGAAGTTATCCCCTACGGAAATTTTGTGGGACAGTAGATGTTTGTCTTTAATGTTGTGTAAGAGATAAAACGTTTACAGAGCTCGCTTTTCTGCCAAGTGGGAGATACGAATGGTGTCCACTGGAGAATTATTAATAACACAGATTAATATTCTCATCACTTGTTGTTATGGATGATTAATAATAATACTAATATTCATAACCAGGGTGGCGTTGTGTCACACATATTATGATTAAGGTAATCTAAGTAAACGAAAAACAAGGCCCATAATTTAAATGAAATGAGATTGTACCTTGTCAGGAACTGTTTGCTTTTTTCTTCAAAAAATGTTTTATCTGCTGTAACAAATGTTAACAAACATTCTATCAAAATAAAGTACATGTAACACTTTTATAATGTGGTGACTCTAGTATCTAATAACCATTCAAACGCATCAATACAGACTTATTTTCAGTTACAACTGTAATCCACTTCTACACATACCAAGCTGATACATTATCATATTTGAAAGATTTTCTGTAATCCAGTTATTTTCTTTTATATTGATATATGCTACAATGAAATACAAAAGTAATTATGATTTTAATTGTGCTTTAAGTTTACAGTGACTAGGTTAAAGAACAAGCTATTTTAAAAAAACAACAACATAAGATGAGGGGAAATTATATTTAGTAAGTTTATTTTTAATTTTTTTAAATTTTCGTGCACATCCACTCTCCCTCACATTTATTCTTCACCTTCAGAAAAATGTACTCCGTATAATTTATATAAACATATTTTAAAGTCTATGAGCGTGTTGACATATTTTATTAATAATGAATACTTTCCAGCACATTGTCTACAGTACTTTTTTAGCGTTTGTTTTTCCACAAATAACTGCACTAAAACTTCCACTAATGACACAGAGGCAACGTTTCACACACACACACACACACACACACACACACACACACACACACACACACACACACACACACACACACACACACACACATCAGTGGACAAAGATTGTTTAGTACGTGCTTTGATGTTGAATAGCGAAACTAAACCTGAAATACCCAATATTAAAACAGAAGCAACTGATCTGAATTTTGTCCACTAGTGCTGTCATTATTTAATGATTGCATTCTTTATGTGTAATGTTACAAATTAATATTTTCAAGAATGTTTATTTTTATCACTTAAAATATAAAAGGTTTTATCTCTACCCAATATTAAATGTTATTATTATAATAAATGTCTAATAAAATTAATTAAATATGGTTATATAATTTCCAATATTAACCTAGACATATTTTGAAAATAATGAATGTTTTCCAACACGTAGTCGTCAGCACTGTTGTGTTATTTCAAAATGGTCGCATTGAAACTTCCGTTAGCGACAAATCGGCAACACTTGCTTTCATTGGATGTCCTCTCCATTTAAATATAGCTCAGTGGCCTAGACCCACTAGTTTCGGCGTGCAAGTCACTAGGCTACGACTCCAAATTCATCTCGATTGGTAGATTTTTACATTCGACACACTTCTTCTGAAAGCGAGACTGTCGGGCCACATGTCCGATTTGTGGACCGGGTCTTAAAGGTTTCGTTTTGTAGAGCGCTAATAAAGTCCTCAATAACAGCAGCAGCAGCATCCACAGCTATTATCATCAATATCGCCCTCACCATCTTCACTACCATCCGCTCCATCACGACCACTACCAACACCGACGACGGCATAACCACAACCACAAGCACCATTTTTCTCCTCCTCTTTATAACTACTACCACTAGTATTACTACTCCTACTAATTCTTCTTATTATTAAAGAAAAGTTATTAAAATTTAATTGGAGTGCGCTGGAATACATACCGTGATATATAATAAACCTCAACTTGATAATACATGCATGTCCTGAAAGTAAGGAACATTTTCAAAATATTTTTGTCACAAATATAATTCTAAAAATTAATAATTGACAGGACATAGAACATTAAGACCTTTCTCACATGTTTGTTAGAAACAATGTCTCATAAGTCACATTTCCTCTGATGCTGAATTGAAAGAATTTTCTCTATTTTATATGTTTAACAGTGCATATTGAGTACTGTTTAGTCACTTGAAATGTACCACTCTATGTTTAACAATGCATCTTGAGTACTGTTTAGTCACTTGAAATGTACCACTCTCACATACTTTCTAGCGAGTGGTGAGGAATACAGCGTGACTTTCTCCTGTCGCCATCGTTTAAATTGCACTTATATACCTGTAGACACGATTTTAAGAATTATATTTAATGAATTTTAGAGTCAAGGATTTTATTCAAGATTACTTTTGATGCATATCGACATTCATTTCCAGACTTCAAAAATTGTAACCAATCGAATTAAGTAACAACACTATTTTTGTAGGAACAACACACTACAGAAAATATTCAAATATTATTCGAAAGGATGGCTATGAAAGGTCAGAGAAAGTTAGAGTGTGAATAATTTACACAGCATAATATTATAATGTGAAGCGCACAATAATGGGGATAATTTGACCTTTCTTGTAGTTTTCATTAAAGTTTAAAGAGTCGATCAATAATTGTTTAACCTGCGGATTACAGCCGCATTCGAAAAAAAGTTTATACAATAATATCTCATTCTGGATAATAAGGGCTAATAGTTAGTTAGTGTGTGTGTGTGTGTGTGTGTGTGTGTGTGTGTGTGTGTGTGTGTGTGTGCGTGTGTGTGTGTGTGTGTGTGTGTGTGTGTGTGTGTGTTTGAAAGGTATCATTCATCTTCAAGAAATACAGCTGTAATCTTTCTTTTGAAGAAGAGTATTACAATTCCTTGATTTTACTTATTATTTTGTTGTGTATAATTTTTGTACACATTTTAGATAAAAATCGCTTGTCCTCAATATAATCATTTGCTCTTAACAATGTATATATTTGTAATAATGTTTACAAAATCTTATCTTGTACAACACACATATTTCTTTCTTTGAGGGACACAATGATACGTTTTATTTTTATTATTATTTTTTATTTGCGGTTTAGACCCAGTTATGAATTTTGACCTGAACGCTTGGCTTGAACATTACAAATTGTATTTCTCTCGGAAATCATATCACATCCAAAACGCGTTATAATATGCGAAATTTCAGAAATACCATCGGAAACATATCATCAAACGATTCCAGAATTTACTTCAAAGCGATAAACAGTTGGTGGTACAAAGTCAGATCTGATACGTCTGCCGACAAATTTATATTCAGTGAGAATGACGTTTTTCCAAATCTGCTGAATCCCAAATGAAAACATCGCTCACAGACCGCTACGTAGTGACCGCGCAGCACACCGACTGCGGCACAAAGACTGCAGTTCACAGACTACAGTTCACAGACTGCAGTTTACTGACTGCAATTTACAGACTGCAGTTCACGGACTACAGTTTACTGACTGCACTTTACAGACTGCAGTTCACGGACTACAGTTTACTGACTGCAATTTACAGACTGCAGTTCACAGACTACAGTTTACTGACTGCAATTTACAGACTGCAATTTACAGACTACAGTTTACTGACTGCAATTTACAGACTGCAGTTCACAGACTGCAGTTTACAGACTACAGTTTACTGACTGCAATTTACAGACTGCAGTTCACAGACTGCAGTTTACAGACTGCAACACAGAGACCGCAGTTCACAGACTGCAGTTTACAGACTGCAATTTACAGACTGCAGTTCACAGACTGCAGCACAGAGACTACAGTTCATAGATCACCATAGTTTACAGACCGCAACTCACAGCTTCTTCTTTTATTATGATGATAGCAGTTTCCGGCTTTCGCCAATTTCACTGCTTGGCACGAGGTGTGCCGCTGTTGGTAGAATTGATGATGTTGATGAAAGACAGAGTGGAGATTAGTGGACAGGAAAGTGTTGAGTGGTGATGATGAATTGACGCCTGTTGTCTGTTGCGCTTATGTCTGGCTGGTAGAGGCATCAGTTTTCCGTGGGCCAATGTTGCTGTTGTTTTAGTCGTCGTCCCCGATGTTGGAAGGGGTGGGTGGGTGGGGTGTCTTACAGAGCCCAGGCTAGTAGCACACCAAGTCTGTATCTGTGTGTACATAACATCCGGGTTGTTCAACTCCCTGACCTCCTCACTGGTGGGGTTATTGTCGTTATTGCTGATGTCGTGGCTGTCCCCGATGTCCGTTGGGATGCGCGTAGATGGGCGCTGGTGGCCAGCAAAGGTGGTCGAGTAGTCATGTGGATCATGTCCGCAATGGGGTGGTTAAAATATCCCAATGCAGATACTGCTGCTCACTGTACTGCCATTGCTGTCGCTATTGGTGGTGGTGTTATTGGAGCCGTTGTTGTTGTGGCCGCTGTTGTTGTTGTGCTCTTTTCTTACATGCTGTGGTGGGCGCCGTCTTCTCTGTCCATCCAGTGTTGTTGTTGTTGGCTATACTTTTGGTGGCGTTGTTGTAGTTATTGACGTTGTCGGTGTTGGGTTTTTTTTGGTGTCTTTGACAAGGGTGAGAGAGGTGGGGCCTTACGTATTCATCGAGGGTAGCTTCGATTTCGGTTGGTATGTCTGCTTCGTGTCCAAATTTTATTCTGTTTGCACAATTTTTTCCTTCGTCTGTCTTTTTTGACTGTGTTGACAATTTTTTTATCTTTCTTTTTTTTTTTTTGGCTTCATTTTTATTTGCTGATGTGGATGCTGGTGTTGTCAGAATTTTCTTTTCTTGAGTAGTTGTAGTTTGTGTCTGGCTTTTACTCCTCAGTTAGGTTGGTAGCTGTTTGAGAAAAAGCCTGTTATTTTTTCTTCTTTAACAGTTTGGGTAGCGTTGGCTTATGTTCTTGGAGGAATTTTTCAAATGATAGATGTTTGGGTCTCGCAAGACAAACAGATATTTGCAGTTTTGTGGTTAGATGCACGGTCACAAGATAAACATACAAGAGGAGGCAGCATAAATCGGGTCACAGAATACTCGGCAAGAGGAGGCAACACAAAATATGTCAGAGAATACTATAGTATTAAGTCACGACAAGAAGAGGCAACATAAATTGGATCAGAGAATACTTGGCAAGAGGAGGCAGCATAAATCGGGTCAGAGAATACTCGGCAAGAGGAGGCAGCATAAATTGGGTCAGAATACTATAGTATTAAGTCACGACAAGATGAGGCAGCATAAATCGGGTCAGAATACTATAGTATTAAGTCACGACAAGAGGAGGCAGCATAAATTGGGTCAGAATACTATAGCATTAAGTCACGACAAGATGAGGCAGCATAAATTGGGTCAGAGAATACTATAGTATTAAGTCACGACAAGAAGAAGCAACATATGAATGAGATCAGTGGAAAGTGATACAAAGACAACAAAAGAAAGGTGCATAAAATAAGGTTAGTATATGCTGACACTTTAAGACAGTCACAAAAGGCAGTATAAATCACAGTTCTGTTGAAACTGACATTCTAAGACACAGTTACGGTCATAGATAGCAGTATGAATTATCGTCAGTTTATACTGACACTCTAAGACACATTCAGAGGAGGCAGCATAAAAAATAAGCCAGTGCATAATGAGACACTGACACTTCTAAGAAGCTAACACTATGTACTTTTAACGGATATTAGGACATTATAATGATGAAACACTTTCATGCATTACACAATATGACCTTGGAGACTTTAATAACATTTATAAAGAAGAACAAATACAGTCAATGGATGCTAAATCATGAAGAGATATTCAGATGCAGCACGATGCATTACTAGATAAATGATAGATAAATTCTTATGTAGCGATATTTATATTCGATGTGAGAAAAAAATAGGAAAATATATTCCTTTGCCACAAGGTACGGACCATACAGTAAACAAATATTAAGATTTTCGAAATAGCAACACACACAAATTTTATATCATTAAAAAATACCAAGACACTGAAAATATGTTAGCAATACGCCTGACCTTTATATATAGATATTCACTTGCTAAGTGCAAAATATGATTACATGCATGATGATATGGCTATATATATTTGGTGATATGGAAATAAGGCTACATACATAGTGATGAGGCTAAATGCATGATGATATGGCTATATATACACTTGGTGATATATTTGATGGCATGGCTTAATACTAGGAGATATGGCTAAATACATTGTGATTTGGTTCAATGCATGATGATGTGACTAACTCACGGTAAATGAAGAATTGTTCTAGCATCACTCCCGTAAAGAGTATCGATACAGATTCTGATTGATAACCAATTGTATTGAGCTTTAGAGAAGCCATCCTTTTCACATATCGTGTTGTACTGTGTGCGTTGTTATACATGCACTGTTTCCTTAGTTGCAAACAACTTGAAAGTAAATAAATCGAAATGAAATAAATAAGTAAACTTAAGTAATGGAAAAACTACAAAGTATTTAGCCGCCTGCAAGTCTTGTCTGGTTACTCGAACTTACATTGACTACAATGATTGCAAGCGACGAACGAGTGCATAGCATGTCATTATAATTTACGGATCGCGAAAATATAATTATGCACGAGTGTATGTGCGTGTATGTGCCTATATTAATACATATATGTGTGTATGTGTTTATAATACATATAAATGTATATGTGTTTATAATACATATAAATGTGTATGTGTTTATAATACATATATGTGTGTATGTGTTTATAATACATATAAATGTGTATGTGTTTATAATACATATTAATGGGTATGTGTTTATAATACATATAAATGTGTATGTGTTTATAATACATATAAATGTGTATGTGTTTATAATACATATAAATGTGTATGTGATTATAATACATATAAATGTGTATGTGTTTATAATACATATAAATGGGTATGTGTTTATAATACATATAAATGGGTATGTGTTTATAATACATATAAATGGGTATGTGTTTATAATACATATAAATGGGTATGTGTTTATAATACATATAAATGGGTATGTGTTTATAATACATATAAATGGGTATGTGTTTATAATACATATAAATGGGTATGTGTTTATAATACATATAAATGGGTTTGTGTTTATAATACATATAAATGGGTATGTGTTTATAATACATATAAATGGGTATGTGTTTATAATACATATAAATGGGTATGTGTTTATAATACATATAAATGGGTATGTGTTTATAATACATATTTATATATGTGTAAGCACGCGCGCAATACTTAGATTGCTTATAGGTAGATCATTAAAGAGAATATAAAAGTTTTTAAAAATTAAAAAATGCAATAAAAAAGAAATAAAGAGTTTACATGCAGGTATCTCGTAACCATTAAATGAAGTGGATAGCTCTGGGTATCATAAAAATATAAAATTCCAAAGTTCTGATTAGTCAATCTCCCGTATAAATAATAAGTGCAAAAGCCAACTATTATCTATCCACATCGCACAAACACAAGATTTATTGTCCAGGCCAACCAAACGCTGACTTGTAGAATGCCCCAAACACGTGGCAAAGCCAGCCACTTACGGGGTAAGGAATGCGGTAACCAGTTCAATTACAGACAGGTGAGAGATTTGAAACGGCCACTTTGATGACATTTTATGACTTGAACTCTAGAAGTGATCGGAATGTTATATTTTATGAAAGATTTACGAACCAATGGATTATAAAGTAAGAAACTGCTGGATTTTTTTTACAAGAAAAAGTTTGCAAGACATAATTAACCCGCCCTATTTTAAATGAACATTATATTATTGTTTACGGAGAAACACGTTTCACACTTCGTGCACTAAGGTACAGTTCTTGCACTATATGTCAGCGTAGGGGTGGTGGTGAGGATGTGATGAGTTCATATACATAACTTTACGAATGTACTTATACATACCTACATTTACAACCTGACGGTGTCAAATTAATCCAAGAAACATGAGTCAGAATCACAAGTCAGCCTTGGAAGAGTCCACAGAAGGTAAAAGATTGGGCCTGGCCGAGTTTACAGACAAGTGTCACTTGCTGCCACGTGACCGCTTGATCTTTCCGCATTAGTGTCAACTTGATATAATCAGTACATTTGTTTGTTTATTTTGTATTATAATGACAGTATAGCATGCAGTATTAGAAACTAAACCAAAAGTCCCAACAACTACTGCAAATCAAAAAACGTAGAAATTTCGTAATGTGAAAGTGATCAGACCTTGGCCAGTCATAATGTAAGAGGAGTGTGAGCAGTAGGGAATCTGAAGCACATCTGCTGCAGCAAGCCACGAGCACCTGTTTTCTTGGCTGACAGCAACACGCTCGTTTTTTTGTTGGCTTGGCCTGAATTGGAGCGGAGATAATTTTCGTATCACAACATCTTCTGCGAGTTGGAGAGGCGTGGTTGTCCAGATTGCCTTCAAATGGTCGGGAAGCAATTCTCTCATCAGGCAAATCGTCTGATAATTAGGTTTGGCTGTCAGCCCTTTGATTTTCTCCCTGTCACGTGGAAAGCTATTTCCGCAACAAACATTACTTAACTCGGCCGCTTACTAAATTCCATTTCCTGTTCTTTAACTGCCAGGAAAGATATCGGCCACAAGACAAACATTCTGTCATTGACTTGACTAGGATACAGTCGATATCTGGAATTTCTGAGCATAAAACGGGGAAGATTTCTATTTTATTTAAAGAACACATGAAAGGAATGACATCTAATCGTCAGACAAAAATATGCCCATACTTCCAATCAAATAAATAAATATTTGTTCTTTCAAAACTCATCAAAGTTTAATTAGTCAGTTTTGTTGTGTTTGATGTCAATACCGCCTCTTATAATTAAGAATGAAAACTGGTTTTCATCACTTCGAGAGATCGCCTCTTTGACATCATAGAGAAACCTCGAGATAACTTCTAAAATGACGTCATAAAGTTAGAACTTGCTCGGAAATAAAGCAGGTTTCGGACATTTTTGCACAGTAAATACGTTGTTAAATAACTTTTTTTAAAGTTGTGTAGAGGTATTGTGAGAGTGCGTGTGTGTTTGTGTGTTGTGTGTGTGCGTGTGCGAACTGAATGGCTGTAAAATTTTGATAGTAGTTTTCCTTGTCTTTTCTCTAAAGAGAACAGCAGAATGCTCCAGAATGAAAGAAATGCAAAGAGTAACTGAAATGAAAGGGGTTTTAAAGTGCACTTTTAAATTTTCAATGCTGCAATAAGGCTTAAAAAATTACACTTGTCAAAACGAGTAATAACAATTAAAAGTAACGTATATATTACAAAGTAGCACGTGTGTCAAAACGTAGTGTAACAACTGAAATGTAACGCATATATTAAAACTTAACATAAAAATTAATAAATAGCAAATGCATCAAAGGTGGTGTAACAATTAAGGTGTAGTGTATGTGTCAAAACGTACTTAACAATTAGAAGGTAGTGCAGCACTTTAATTATTTTAATAAAAATAAAAAATTGCTCCTCTAAAGAAATGCTTGCAGATTGGTGTTTTACACACAAACACACAGAGACACAATTTTAAGTTCTGTATTATCCAAAGGGCGGCAGCAATTCACACCTCATAACTAACTCCTGATACTTTGATACTTTCATTTCTGTGCCCCTTCCTCCCACGTATGGCTGACAGTCGAATCTCGTAACTAATTCCTGATGTCACGTGTTCCGTTCACTTCGCTAAGTCGCCTCCCAATGGAAAAAACCCCAGAAGGAACAAATGGGAAAACAGTTTATAAAGTACTTGTCCCTCCCTCTGCACAATGTGGGACGCGGATGCGTACAAGTTAAAGAAAGATATACTCTATCTGAAAGAGCGTTTCGGATTCTTAAGGAAACATTTGATAACTCACCACCAAGACTACCCCAATTTACCCTCACCCACCATGGACATCGCCAAATCAAAGTTGCAATCATCGTACTCATCACCATTATTAATATTACAACCATAGACATCGCTACATCAATGTTACAATCATTACAATCATCGTACTCATCACCATTATTAATATTACCATCATCTTAAACATCATCATGGGAATCTCCATGATTAAAATTGCTTTATAAAAATAACGAAGACTGACAGTCATGTTTTTTCATGCTATATTTAAATATTTTTTTTTAACCTCAGACTTTGATAGAAAAATTTGACAGGTCTTCTTACTAGCTGACGTTATAACCTCACGCCCCAGTACCCCTACACCAACTCACTTCTACTAAAAACATATGCTTGGCAGCGGATGAAAATTATGCACGCAAATAAAATGTTGGTATACTTTGGCATCTGTAAGGTGTATAACGCAATCTGCGAATCAGGAAAACGAATGAAATCCGAGCATGCAAACAATTTTATGAAATGTGTAACGAATGTTACCAATACTGCGGATACAAGAAGACAAATGAAAACGATTCTTAAAATATACTTATGACGTCAATCTGACACGTATGTAAAGCAACCTGGAGTGCAGAAAGACAAATGAAAACGATTCTTAAAATATACTTAAGTCAATCTGACACGTATGTAAAGCAACCTGGGGTGCAGAAAGACAAATGAAAACGATTCTTAAAATATACTTATGACGTCATTCTGATACGTATGTAAAGCAACCTGGGGTGCAGAAAGACAAATGAAAACGATTCTTAAAATATACTTATGACGTCAGTCTGATACGTATGTAAAGCAACATGGGGTGCAGAAAGACAAATGAAAACCATACACTTTAATATATTTATGACGTGTTTAACTTGTTTAAGAAATGCTAAGTTGCTAAGTTGCAAGAAGACAAGTAAAAGCTGTAAATGCAAATTATTTACGACGTATATAACTTAGGTAAAGAATACTAAGGGTGCAAGAAGATGAGTTAAAACTGGAAATCCAAAAATTTATGACGTGATAACTTATGTAGCAAATATTTATGACGTGAATAACTTATGTAGCAAATATTATGGTAAGTAAAAAAAAAACTTGCATGGTGAAATCTATGAGACATTTTAAACTGAATGTTAAAGATGTCTTGAACTTCTAATTTGTGATTTCATGTCCAGAATTTAAAACAGAGTTTCAATACTAACACACAAGAAAAGAAACAAAGACAGAAAGAGCCAAAAATGAAAAGGAATACGGAGACAAAAATGCTCACAACTAAACAAATACATGAAAGAAGAAAATACACGAACATGTATTGAATTATTCCTGTCTGACGTAATAAACGGAGCCAGAAACATTGAAGTTAACAAGCCAGTCATCGACAAAACATATCAAGTCTATTTTCACGCACACCAACACATTCTCGCACAGTATAATGTATAGTTACTTGGCATAAAGTTTATGTCCACCCACAGTGTATCGTTACTTGGCATACAGTCTATGTCCATCCAGAGTTAAATGTATTCATACCCGACATATAACTCTTTCTTTATAGTACAACTATGTAGTGGTATTTGACAAAAGCAAAAAGCAAAAAAAACCCACAAAAAACCCGTTGGTATTCACACGGCACAATATTTTTGTAACATTTCCCTGTTACCCCTGCCACCAAATTTATCTAGGGGTACTGTTTTCTAGCAGAAGGAGGAGGTGCGGACGTTATAGAAGGGCTCGAACAATTTGATTTCGCAAATATAAATACTATATTGTGCATAGTTTTATTAGTTTTCATTTTCCTCCGGACGGCTAGATTCTATTCAAGGTCACAAAATAATATCTACAAATTATTAAACAAAATTAATTGTTATTTCATCTAAACTTTTGGGGTTCAAATACCACAAGACATCGTCTTTGCTTTAAACTAAAAATATAATGATACTATTAGAGAGTACTAATTCTACGTCTGTCAATTATTTCTTAGGGAACGGGCATGTATGTCACATCTAAAAAAAATGTAGCTTGTAACAGAATTGTCAGGAAGGGAATGTAGCGATTCGACACTTTGTACTAGGTTACTTTCGTGAAAGTAACTAAATCTCCACTTCAAATCCTGGCTAGCAGCGAACACTTTATTCTCCAATGAATGTTAAAGGTATTCATGATTATATTTTTGCAAAGCGTAACTATGAAGTCTGCTTTATATCACACAAAATAAACAGTCACAATAAGGTTATCAATGCTGATATCTCTTTTCAAGAATTACATTCAATATACAAATATTCAATGGTGTACACATGTAACCATCAAGTTTATCCTATTTTCGGTTAAGGTATAAACCATTAATAGAAAAAATAGAATGGTCATTTCAAATTCACATGCCTTTATAAATGGTTTTCTTCTCCATAAACATTGTTTAAATTTCATGCTGCACGAAGTGCTTGATTAGACAATTTTAAAAACACATACACACACGTACGAATACTTTCTCTAACGCACGCACACACACACACACACACACACACACACACACACACACACACACACACACACACAAACACACACGTACGTATACTTTCTCTAACTCACACGCGCAGTAATTTGCAATTGCATGCAACCAAAGCACTGCAAATCCTTCATAATCGACTTTCACAATCGAGAACAAAAAGCGTAAGGTGCTCTTGAAAGTAAAATAGTGTCTTAAAACTACTTATCTTGGAAATTAGCGCGCGCTCTTTCCTAGCACGTGATTAATGCTTCCAGCTGCTAGTGACCTCTAGTGACCTCCCGGAGAGCAAGAGCATCGCGAGACCTACGGAACACATAAGCTGAAATTGTTTCTTCCTTCCCGTTGAACATGAAATCTGCATTAATTCATGCAAAGTTTCCTCCCCTACCTTTAGTCAAAACCTTTGATCTTGCCGCGCTTATAAACATCACCACGCTACGTCGCTCCAACGAGAGCCCCGTCGAAGAACTGGATGCAGACAATGTCTACACCAATAACTTGGTCGAGAAAGAAATCTGCCAGATCTCTGCACCCGATATCGCCCCGTACCTACCGCAAATTGTAAATACCAAACAATTTGGTCTACAAATTAATATTGCCTCCAGACGGGAGAGTAAATATTGTGACTGACATCGCGCCGCCATTATTATTTTGTTGTTCTTTTGGTATAAATTCTCTTTCACTATTCCAGTTATTACATGATTATCTCCCCCACACACACCACACACACACACATGCACAACCCATCCCACAGACATACAGAAAAAGACAGAGTTGTTCAAGAAGTTGTCTAATAATGCTGTAGAATGTCTCATTCACTTCACAATAAGCCCCGTCAGAGCAAACTCACAAATGTACAAAGAAACAGATAAAGTGACAGAGAGAAAAAAGGAGTGTGAGAGATGATCAGGAAGACAAGTTCATGGTCAATGTAGGATAAATTACTTCATTAACAAAAGCCAACAGAGCAAGCACACACTCACAAACACACAAACATACACAAGCGAAAAGAGAGATGATCAGAAGACTGCTCATGGCCACATCGGATAACTTACTTCAGCCAGAGCATACAAACAAACAAACACACACACACACACAGAGAGAGAGAGAGAGAGAGAGAGAGAGAGAGAGAGAGAGAGAGAGAGAGAGGGAGAAATAGTCAGGAAGACAGCAAATAGCCACTATAGAATAACTTACTCCATTCTCAATAAGACCCATCAGAGCACACAAACAAACATACAAATACAAGAACAACTGTGGCTGACCACATCGTACAGAAACAAATCAGGAAACGAAAATAAAACTTCCAGATGCCCATTGCGTCACCGGCCATTTCCATCACTGGATCTATATTATTAACTTCTGTCAAACAGAAACATGGCTTATATCACACATACACACAGTTAAGATGTCGCCTCTTGTAGAGAGACAGTGTTCTTTGCATTTGGTATTTATTATGGAATAATTTACAAACCAGAGTGAACAACATTAAATAGGGGGTATAATTATTAACATTGTATTTCTTAAAGTATCATAATGTGTGTTTAAGCCTCATTTCAAATATAAACACTGTGTCATATTTTCCGGCCTTCAAATTATTTTAGAAAATTGGGATGGTTAAATGTCAAGTAGTAAGCCCATGCCGAGACTCCGTTTAATAGATCAAATATGATCAAAATAATTTCGCTCTGTCTTTGAGTTTTGTAATTTTTTGAAAACATTTACAAATTAAAAAATACAGTAGGAAATATAAAATTAAATATAAAAAGTTACGAAGCACCAAATCAATACCTGACCAGTGTTTTTATGTTTATGTCAAGGTCGTTACTACCGAAGGCGACAAATATCGAGCTGTACATAAATTCAAAATTCCACATCGTATGAAATGAAAAGTGAACACGTGCAGCCATTTAATCCGAGTCAGTTACAAGTTGACCTTGTGACGCACGATGTACAATAACTAAATTAATTGCCTTGTAACTCACGATGTACAATAACTAAATTAATTGACTTGTGGACGCACGATGTATAATAATTAAATTAATTGACTTGTAACTCACGATGTACAATAACTAAATTAATTGACTTGTGGACGCACGATGTATAATAATTAAATTAATTGACTTGTAACTCACGATGTACAATAACTAAATTAATTGACTTGTGGACGCACGATGTATAATAATTAAATTAATTGACTTGTAACTCACGATGTACAATAACTAAATTAATTGACTTGTGGACGCACGATGTATAATAATTAAATTAATTGACTTGTAACTCACGATGTACAATAACTAAATTAACTGACTTAAGAGTTAAGAACCAGTTCATCCCGAGTACGTTGACCGTGGAATGTTTCCGCAAGACTTGCTGTTGGGGAAATGACACAAGGGCTGTAGGTACGTACACTCAGGTATTCCGCATGACACAAGGGCTGTAGGCACACACAGGTATTCTGCATAAAAATGTAATTGAATAAAACTTAGAAGAGAGGAAAAGGCCGTTTTCTTATTCCGTTGATGAGTATGCAGATATTCCACACGTAATATCTCTATGGAATTTACAACAGAGCAACAAAAAGCCGTTGTCTGATTTCAGTGCACAGATAGAGCTAAGGGTTTGGAGAGACTAGGTTTGGGGTTGGGGTGGGTGCAATTTAGGGGAGAGAGTAATTTTTCATGCCCTACATGTGAAACTAGGATGTAGAAGAGTTTTTCTTTTGATGGAATCTTAAGTTCCAGACAGAAAATGACTGGGCCAGACAGGCAATAATTAAACAGTCGTTTCGGCCAAAAATTAAGAAGCATGCAAAGGAAGTGTAAAAACATATGCTTACAAGCTAATTGCTAGTTTATGAAAAACATAAATATTAGAAATATATTACATAAATCAAGGTTTGTGTTGCTGCGGTATGAGGTTACTTGAGAATAAATTTGTAAAATTCTTCTTTTATTGACTGACAAGATTGGCAAATATTAGTTTAGTTACAAAACGTGCTCGATTTAGGGAAAGGAGCGCCATTTTCATCAATCTGGTCAGCTTTTAGAATGGAAATGTTCTCTTTCAATGGGACCTGTGACTTGGTACAGAAAACTAACATGCAGTTTAAAAATAAAGTCAGACTGGTGACACAGGTATGAGTCGAATGGAAACCTCAAATCGCTTTACGAGAATTGCTTTTAGCAACAGGAAACTCAATTTTCAAAGTTTTCAAAAAATTGCAGAACGCTATAGAAAATACATACAAATGCATTTTTTCTGTTTAGAATATATCGACTCGTTTCGAATTTCTTGTCATATTGCAAAACTTTTTATCATTGCTTATAATAAGTTTCACTTGAATATTTCAAGAAGCACCGAAACATCAACAAAGCATGTTACACTCATAAACAATTACTGTACACTCACCGACAAACAAAAGCACAGCATTACAACAGGAAGAACAAATGCATTTTATCAGACTGAAGGGAGATTACCGGTACAAGTCCAGTGAGGCGTGCACAAAATTGTCTGTCTGCCACAAACACGCTGGTCTGACATAGAATTATATATTCTGTTATCTACTGAATTCAATTTTAATTTTAATAGGTCTTTAAAACTATTTATTTTCTAAAAAGAAAACACAAACAACAAACAAACCAAATTTAAGCATGCTGGCTTTTTATGTTTAATTTTAATTTCTTTTATTACAAAAAATGTCTTTTGCTACACTAACTATCACCCCACTGTACCCAATCTGCCATTTTCAACCAAGGCCGCAATCACACATTCGAAAGAAAAAAGAGCAAATTATGCACGGCAGATCTGTGGTATTACCTAAGCACAGCAGTGAACGAATGATCGTTGACAAGTCATTTCGACTTTTCAGTCTGCAGTCAAACGCCAGTGCCGTGCTGCAGTCAAACGCCAATGCCGTGCTGCATTCATTCATCTCCCATTTCACCACGATAAGATCGACGATGGATTATAAAGTATCCAGTAACGGCAATTTGTCACTACACGTAATAAAAATTGTACGGAGAATTTAAGCATGCTGTTGCCGGGGTGTGAAATAATCATGTATTCAAGCCTGATCTATCAGGTGTCAGGGTGCCAATGCTTTCTCAAGTCTCAAAGAGAGGACATAAACCATATTTAAGGTTACAACAGGACTACGGGATGAATGTATAACACGATTACATCACGCCTAAGGGTGTGTTCCTTCAAGT
Organism: Sinotaia quadrata; assembly: GCA_028829895.1. Classification (NCBI taxonomy): domain Eukaryota; kingdom Metazoa; phylum Mollusca; class Gastropoda; order Architaenioglossa; family Viviparidae; genus Sinotaia; species Sinotaia quadrata. Next base: position 43,714,434 of record CM054180.1, read on the forward strand.
CTCATTCGCCTGTCTTACAGTGCAAGGTTATACCACGTTTGAGGATGCTTTTTCACTTTCACGTCGCAGTATCATGATATAAAACATAGGGTGGTTACATCAATTCATTCTTTAAGTTACAGCTAAATGAGGACATAAAACATAGGGTGGTTACATCAATTCAGTCTTTAAGTTACAGCTAAATGAGGACATAAAACATTGGATGATTACATCACGTACTATGGTGCCAATTCACTCTCTAGTTACAGCTACATTATGACATAAAACACTGGATGTTACATCAAATTTCCAGGTGCCAGTTCACTCTCAAGTTACAGCTACATTATGACATAAAACACTGGATGTTACATTTCCAGGTGCCAGTTCACTCACTCTCAAGTTTCAATCAAATGTCATGAAACGTCATAATGTTACACCGAGTTTAAGAGTACACTACACTGTCAGTTGTATTACATGACATACAACTTACTACTCACGAACAACAATTTAAAAGTGTAACGTTACATTAATGGTTGCCGAATTACCCACTCAACGATATAAAATAGAAAAACAACTTACCACGGATCGCCGGGTGCTGAATTGCTCTAAAATATAACAAAAATATTAACGAATGCTACACCATGTCACCCAATGTAACAATGTCATCGGACTCATTAATATAAATCAATTAAAAACTATATAAGCTATATATCATAACATTACATCAGCGTTTGTATCTAAATTATATCAGCGTATATTCGAAAACTATATCAGTGTGCATGCGCGCGTGTGTGTGTGTGTGAGCGTGGGATGCATCTTACTCCATCGTTGAAATAGTATATCATATCGGTCATGACACATAATTACATCGCTGGATATGTAAGTATAGGAAGACTATATACAAGAATTATTAATTTGTTTTACAATCATTCTGAAGTCGCAAGACGGAAAAAGATAATTTATATTTTATCAAATTATCACTATGGTAATACTAGACACGTAATTGTTAAACAAAAGACACTCCGATAACTATATCATTGCTACGATCTATCTTCATATTATGGGGCTAGTAAAAGAAGTCACTCCTTTATTTGCCGTTAATCTAGTTCTTAAGTTAACTGATTAGTTAACAAAAGAAATAAAATACAATGTTTTAGTCATACATATAAAATCGAAATAATTATAACATTTTAATGTACTTTGTATGAAATTGTTGTATATGAATTCGAATAAATGTAATACACAAAATATACTTAGTCTATCCTCCAAAATATCTAATAATTAGGCTTCTCGACAACAAAAACATGTTATGAAATATAATGACGAGTTCTCAAAGTTGCACAAACACAACAATGATGGAATTTAACGATTAATTCTTATTTTGTCTTGGCAAGCATAAAACTGGTGAAATATAACAAGAGTTCTTGTCAGTCTTGGCAAGCATAAAACTGGTGAAATATAACAAGAGTTCTTGTTAGTCTTGGCAAGCATAAAACTGGTGAAATATAACAAGAGTTCTTGTCAGTCTTGGCAAGCATAAAACTGGTGAAATATAACAAGAGTTCTTGTCAATCTTGGCAAGCATAAAACTGGTGAAATATAACAAGAGTTCTGTTCAATCTTGGCAAGCATAAAACTGGTGATATATAACAAGAGTTCTTGTCAATCTTGGCAAGCATAAAACTGATGAAATATAAAGAAGATTTCTTGTCAAGCTTGGAGAGCTTAAAACTGAAATCATAGTAAAGATCGCTGCCTGGTTGAAGCCAAAGTGCATGCTACTATTCTCAAAGTGTGTGACGATTTATTCCGGATGCTCGTTTATCTTGAACTCAGTGACAAAATGAGAAGCACGTGATCCCCACGTGGACCACTTGTTACTGAACATTGGCTGGGTACAAGCATGTTTTTCTTCTGCTGCATTTGTTGTTCCAGCCACGAACGTTTGGTCGGAGCAAACAAGTTGCAAGACGTTCAAACTCTGGAACAGATTATGGACCGGCTGTTCGCTTATCAGAAGAATTGTCAGTTATTCTAGCATATAAAATGGCTATGCAGAGCACGACTAAATGGACAGAGATGGTCACACTCCACAGGTGCATGTAATATATTTTGTAGTCATTAGAAAACAATTTCCTTTGGAAATAAATATGTATAGCAATTTAATTCCAGCGCGATTCGCTGATTGCACTCATGCGTAAGACTGAAGTAAGCTATTCATACGCATACTCTGATTTAGAAAATAACCCTGATAAGAGAAAGAGATAACTCTGACTTAGAAAATAATCCTGATAAGAGAAAAGAGATCTCTTAGAAAATAATCCTGATAAGAGAAAGAGACAACTCTTAGAAAATAACCCTGATACGAGAAAAAGATAACTCTGACTTAGAAGAGAAAATAACTCTGATTTAGAAGAGAATATAACTTTGATTTAGAGAAAGAGATAACTCTGACTAAGAATAGAAAATAACTCTGATTTAGATTTAGATTCTTCTGGCTAAGAAGAGAAGGGTGCTCTTTCTTAGAGAAGACGATAACTCTGACTATGAAGATAAAGTATTCAAAAGATGTCTTTCCATAGCAATAAAGTTGTAAAAAATAAGCAATCCTGAAAATACAAAGGATCAAAAGAAAATTAATAAATGTGTGCAGTTTTATTTAATCTAACTATTTGAGCCTTAAGTTTAGTTGCGAAAGAGTCATTAATAAATCTTATTGGAAATATATAATTGTTTGATTGTTGGTGCTGATTTCCAAAAGTTTTCTAGAAGCAAACGCAAGATGCTTTTTTGGTTTATTTGCAAATCTTTTTCTAGAAAGAAGAATAAATGTTGTTTGGTATGATTTTAAACATTTCTTAGAAAAAAGGAAAATTCTTGCTTGGTTTGCGTGCAAATTTTCTTCTAGCAAGAAAACAAAATAATTGTTTGGTTTGGATGCAAAACCTTTCCAGTAAGATAATAAAGCTTGTTTGTTGTATATGCCCAACTTTCTCTACAGGAAAGGCATAATTACTTGATTGTATTTATACAATTATTCTCTAATAATATACCTAAGAAGACATAAGTGGATTCTTTTGGTGTTGTATGCGAACTTTTTCTGGAGAGAAGATATACATTCTGGATTGTGTTGATCAGGGCTGTGGAGTCGGAGTTGTACAGATGGAGTCGGTAAAAAATGTTTCAATTCCGACTGCAAACTTTACGAGACATAGGCCAAAGCAGGTCCACGTTTCATCCATGCAGGAGGTAAAATAAACCCAAAAGAGTTATCTAATAAATATAAAATAACATTTCAACATATTTGTTTATTATTAATTTAGTACATGTTAAGTAACGGAAATAAAAAAATACTATATAAATTTATTGAAATAGTGCACTAAAACAATAAATTTTCTTCTGTATAGATTAGGAATTTTATAGTGCTTTGGCATAGCACCGACCTTGACCCCTGCAAATCACACATATCATTACATCAAATTATGCAAGATAAGGTGGTAGATTGATTGCTACATGACATAATTCTATCACCTTGTTTATCTCATCCAAGAGTAATCACGAAGATGAAGATTTTGAAGATATCCAGACATGCAAGATTGGTCAAAACGTCAGCAGCTAACAATATGGAAATTTGACCTTACTTCGAAACTGAGCGCAAAAGAATTAAATATCCCGCCACCCCAAGATTAATCAAGATACCAGTTCGACTGTCACGTCATTACCATTGACTCAATCACTGAGGAACGCTTGTTGTCTCCCCTCTGAATTGTCAAATCCGATTTGAGAGCAGGAATGAAGCCGGAACTATTTAAAGCATTCCCTTTTAAAGAACCAACTCAAGTTTAAAAAAAAAACAAACAATATCATATCATTAAATCTATTTTGATTATATTATTGTACGAATAAATAAATAGTTTTAAAAAGTATATCTATGAAAAGCACTTGTTGTATTACACCTAAGAAGATAAACTGATTTTGTTCGTGTTGTATTCAGACCTTTCTCTAGAGAGAAAATATACGTAAGTGTTTGATGATGGACGGAGTTTTCTTTATCAATAGGAAATGCAAGTTTGATTTGCATCACAAAATGTCTCTACAGTCAAGAATGTGAATGCTAACTTTGGGTCGTATTAAAATAATAAATGTATTAAGTTGTCTTGAAACAACACGCGTTTAGATTGTATTTTTTAAAATCATATTAAAAACTCGTCTTCTGTCAGACTTGTTTACGTTTGTTTTTATTTTATGCCGAGTCAACCATGTAGGTAATCTCAAGGCTGGTGTCGTTTTTATTCCCTTCTTTGAGACATGAACGCTCGTTGTTTTGGTATCATATTGAAAACATCTCTCCAGTCAAGTAAGTAAATACTTGATTGGCATAGTATTGAAAACGTCTCTCCAGCCGAGTAAGGGAACGCTTGATTGGTGTCGTATTGAAATCGTTCACGTGGAAGACGCGGTGTGGACTACTTGCCTGTGACAGCACTGACTTTTCACACTAAGTTACCCTCAAAAAACCCCACCCGAAACTAAAGACCGGTAATTCATCATCGCTAGCTTGCATAACTGGGCTACTTAAACAGAATATCAGTCACAAGACGGCAACAACAGCATAACGTTCTGAAATCCATCCAAGCGTGACGAAGGCTATCTAGCTTCTTCAAGTCTTCTTCAGGGCCGGTCTTGAGTGAGCGCCTGGCGTCCATTGTGAATGGTTTCAATGCCAGCGCGCGCTTCTATTGGCTGGAGAACGGCCGGCAATGGAAAGTAGGCGCCAAGTAGCAGTCAACAGTGCAAGCCCCGTAAGTGTCGACAAGAAAGCTTTGATAGACGTCAAAGTGTCTTATTTGTGCGACATATTTGTTTTCAATCATGTACAAGATACGCTGTTTGATTGCCTCTCTTGACTCCCGATGCGTTAGTCAACTCAAACTTGGGTTTGTCAGACGTAAATTGCTTTTCATTTTAAACAAACCGTTGGAGTGATTTTGGAGCCATTCATTCATCATTTCTGTATTCAGTCCTTATTTAAATCAAATAATGATATTCATCTTTGTTTTTTGACGAGGTAATTGTTGTTTGTATTATTGTGGCTTAAGAAAATTGTTACAGTCATATTTTTCTTTGCTACAACTCCAGATATGCACCCACTATGTTTATACATTAGTACACCTTTATTTTATTTGTTCTTTTTCTTCACTCTCCATATTTCTCTGTTTGATCTTTCCTTCTCTTGCCTCTTATCTCAGTTTTCTTTTTTAAAGTGTGATTTTCAAGAGTACGAGACACCAGATAGACAAAGACAGTGAAGAAATCAAGTGAATGAAAATATTTAGACATTAGAAGAAAGAACAGAAAAAGAAGAAACAGAAAACAAAGGAAGACGAGAAGAACGAAAGTTTAAGAGAAACAAGAATCCTAAACCAAAGGAAATGAACTCGAACAAGGTTCCTCGAAAAGAATACAATTAAAAATACCATTCTACAAAAATACAATGCAAACTTCATTATTTTAAAAGAAAGGTTATAAATCATAATATATGCTGTCCATTGTAATCACTCACTCTCTCTCTCTCTCTCTCTCTCTCTCTCTCTCTCTCTCTCACACACACACACACACACACACACAAATACACATTCTCTCTCTCACACACACACACACACATACACATAATGAAAAAAACTCCGAAATCGCAAAATAAACTGAGACTTGTCAACGTTAAGGACAAACTATTCAAATTGTTGAACGGAACAATAACTGGGGGAAAACCGTCTATTGACAACGAAAAGCAATCTTGCAGTTCATTCACAACAGAAAAGACTGAAAAGAACGAAGTATATGGGTGTGTATTGGGGTTGTGGGACGAATGGAAAGAATCATCTGGCAATCATGGTAAACAAGAATCAAACGCTAATTTTTCTATTTGATTTATTACCAGAAACAGCGCCAAAGCTTTAAAAGCTGGGGGAAACAGCAGGAACACATGCTTTATTTCACGTTGCTATGAATGAGATAATGATCCCCCACCCTGAACTAATACAACGACTTGGAAACGACCCACTGCTTACAGTCTGTGCCAGTGACCTGTGCCGGGGGTTCAGCGCTTGGTGAAAAAAAAATTACGCAGAGAAACAGAAAGAGGTAGTCTAGAGAATGAAAGAGGAACTTTACTGCTGGGTTAAACACCGGGTGTCAGAGGCTTCAAAACTGTTGTTCTACCAGCACAGCGTCATTTCCATAACATATCGTCAGGAGAGACGCAAGTTTCCATTCAGGCGACCTCTGAGAAAATGAATACTCACTTGCAAAGGATAAATCCCATGTTCCCGTTTGCAAACAAGCTGTATGAAAGACACCCCTAGTAGATACTTAGAGTATGGCCAATGGACTTAAGACATCATTAAATAGTTCATGACAAAGGTGTGTGCATGCTATTCAAAATCTCTCTCTCTCTCTCTCTCTCTCTCTCTCTCTCACACACACACACACACACACACACACACACACACACAAACATGCATAAACTCCCCTCTCTTCTTTCATTCTTTACTCCACAATTCCTTTTCTCCTTCTTTCTTTCTCACTCTTATCCTTCTCCTTAACACATCTCTCTGTCTTCTGCATGAGTGCATAATTTTATATAGTTTCATTCAAAACTTACAAATATTTGTAATAAGCTCTACAGAACTGTTGTAAACATAGTCGCGAATGGAGTGAAATGTTTTTGCAATCGGCCTGTTCGTAGACGTATCACTCGGCTAAGTGCGCTAGTGACTAACAGCACGGCGTGAGGAAAACTGCAAAAAGCAATAGTCATATTGTTTATATCGGTGTGCTGGTGCGTGGGTAAGTGCGTGTGTGTGTGTGTGTGTGTGTGTGTGTGTGTGTGTGTGTGTGCGTGTGTGTGTGCGTGTGTGTGTGCGTGTGTGTGTGAAATAGCACCTGCCGGGAAAGACGAGAGAAAGCAGGGAAATCTTTACGAGCACCCATGTGCGGGCTGTACGCTGTCTACCTTGCTAAAGTGTGCAGAACGACACAAGTGGGGAAGTTGTAGCAGCCGCGCCGGTCGGTGGCTGTTGCGGCGCTGGTGGTCTTCCCAACAATAAAGCGGGAGAAACTGGGATGAAGAGATTACGGCAACGGTTTTTTTAACGTTTCCAACTCGCGCCGTTTTATGATTTTTAATTTCTCGGGAACCCTCTAAGTGTTGTCATTTGAAATACGAGGTGAAACACTCTAAAAGAAAAATAGCATTTGTTTCGCGCGCGCGCGCATGTGTGTGAGTGTGTGTAAGTGAATGTCTGTGTTTGTGTACAACACAATATAATAGCGTTACTATATGTGCATTTTGAAGCCATGACACATAATAGCATCCTGAAAGTGTGCCATTGAAGTGTCGATTCGCTTTGAAACATTTGTGACTAAACTGAATGGCACATTCGCTACATTTGAAACACTTGTGACTAAACTGAATGGCACATTCGGTACTTAAAAACCTGTGAAACAAAATCTTGACACTATGGAATGCTAAATGGTCTGAAGACAAATATTCACTACCAAACCCATTAACCATTGCGTATCAGAGAGTTCATAGGACTCTTTTACACGTGACGTCATTTGTCGAATTTATACGACAACTGCAACATTTGTAGAACTTGTGGTTGTGGCAGTCTCAGTCTGCATTATATATCACGCATGGCACAGTTTGTTATTATGTCTGCCTCACAGTAATGATCAATACATATCTCTACTCCTGATATTGCTTGAGGCAGAGGCTATCTCACAGTTTTGATACATTTCACTCCTGATATTGCTTGAGGCAGAGGCTGTCTCACAGTAATGATTCATTTCTCTACTCCTGATATTGCTTGGTATGGCATAAATTTGATTTGGCCTTTTGCAGTCTAAAGGTAATCGCTTTAAAACTAGCTAAAAGCACGGTTCTAATCATTTTGCCATATAAGTCTGCCTATGTTTACAACTGACTTTACGTCCAGATCATGACAGTCTACATTCATTATACAACGTCTTTGCAATTCTGATAATCTGCCACTTGACGGAACATTTTATTATTTATTTTATTTTAATTTTATTACAATCGCACGTCGTGGGGCGTGTTTGTTGTCTTAAGTCTTCATGCGCTCATAAAAGACTTTTCGAGATTCGGAGGCAAATACAGTGCAGTGAAACTGATGCAAGAAAGTAAACCATCCGCCACAATGTTGCGTGCTTTATGCCAGTCAGAATGAAAATTTATGAGATCTCTTGAGTCAAGTGCATAACAGTCTACAGCACAAATGGTTCCAAGGAATGTGGAATATTAATGTTCTCTGCATGATTCTGCACATCATTAGAATCTAGGGTTGTGAAAACACCGATGACGCATGTATTGCACTTCTGTAGTGAAAATTCTTTCTACTTTCCCCAGTGTGACTTTGGTAGTCAATGAAGCATGTAATTAACATTCGTGGTTAGTTCTCTCCTGTCTCCCAAGCGACTTGAGTAACCAGTGGTTTTTACGTCAGTTTTTTCCTGTCTCCCAAGTGACTTGAGTAACCAGTGGTTTTTACGTTTTTACGTCAGTTCTTTCCTGTCTCCCAAGTGACTTGAGTAACCAGTGCATTTTACGTTTTTACGTCAGTTCTTTCCTATCTCCCAAGTGACTTGAGTAACCAGTGCATTTTACGTTTTTACCGTCAGTTCTTTCCTATCTCCCAAGTGACTTGAGTAACCAGTGCATTTTACGTCTTATATCAGTTCTTTCCTGCCTCCAATGTGACTTGAATAACCAGTGCAATTAACGTCTTACGTCAGTTCTTTCTTATCTCTCAAATGACATGAGTAACCAGTACATTTTAAGTCTTACGTCAGTTCTTTCCTGTCTCGTAAGTGACTTGAGTAACCAGTGCATTTTACATCTTACGTCAGTTCTTCTTTCTTTTCCTCTGGGTTTAACAATTGATTTAGCATGTGTTGATTTCTGTGGTCATTTCTTCTTGTCTTGCTTCCGAAAATGGTTGTTATTTTTATGAATCACTTTCAGATATACAGACCTGAACTTTATTGACTCTGAGAACCTGGAAAGTAGATGACAATCCTGTAAAATCACCCAAGCGTCTACATTGCAAGTTCTGCAAAGAAAAACTTTCAAACTGGATTTCATTTCTGGTCGAATTCGTGATTTCTTTATTATAGCTCAGGCAGTGAAATGAGCCTGTAGTGCATGAACTGAAGTGCACAGTGGAAAAAAGTAATAACTATGAATGTAGATTTATACTTTCTTCCCCCCCTCTCTCTTTATATATATATATACGTACTTTACACACATATTATAGATAGATAGTGTAACACCAAAAATAGCATATTTTAGGAAGTGTCACCCTGAGCTGAAGGAGAGAGTGTGTACGCCAAATTCCTATACTTTCTAGAAGTGTTTGACTTGCAAGGAGTGATGGGAGTTCTAAACTGATAACGCTCAGGGGCAGGTAGAAATAAATTAATTAACAGTTAATGTCTCTGAGGCCTCCATCTGCAAAGATTACAAAGGCCCATTACTGGTCCAAATAGAAGAATGAGATGAAAGACTATAGGTGTTGGTTTGTGAGTGAACGTTTGTAGTGTAATACAATAGGTTTGGGTGTAGGAATATAACCGACATGGAAAATTCAACTCTATTAGTGTCGGAATAAGTGTGCAATGGAAAAGTAATGCCTAAAATTGACAGGATATGAATGACATGGAAAACATAACGAAATTAGGAATTTAAATTTTCAATTTGTTTTATGTATGAAATCGAGAATGCATAAAACTTATGGACAAGTAAATAAACATAATTTGAAAACATGAAATGAGAGAAAGCGGTTTTGAAAGAGTAAATAATTTTCACATTGTCAGACCATGATTACTGCTAGATTACTGCTTCAGCAGAGTTTTGTGTTTGTTGAAGAGAATGCAACAACTCTTATCGTTAATGGTTAGGTATAGGTATTCGTGTGTGATTAACCATTACAAGATATTGGTGGGTAGGTGTAAATACTTATATGTGATTAACCATTACAAGATATTGGTGGGTAGGTGTAAATACTTATATGTGATTAACCATTACAAGATATTGGTGAGTAGGTGTAAATACTTATATGTGATTAACCATTACAAGATATTGGTGGGTAGGTGTAAATACTTATATGTGATTAACCATTACAAGGTGTTAGAGGGAAGTGTTAATACTCATGTGTGAGAAACAATATTGAGATCTTAGTGAGACTTCATGCAAAACAGACATTCCATTTAATATCTTATCAACTTGATATATGTTGTTAATATGATTATTAGTATGATTTGTTAACTATCAATTAATCAACTGCTGTTTAATTACTTTGCAATATCTGATTTAATAAAATCAAAATCTACTGAATAAGATGCTTTATATATTAAACATATATCAAACCTCTATCATCATCTTTTAAAATCTGAATTTGTATGAATGCAATTTTTTTTTAATCAGTGGTTGTTTGTGAATTAACTGCATCATAATATATATATATACTTTATATACTCTAGCAATCCTTATAATACTATTCATAACATAAATGTATATGACAATATTTCATGAATAGATAACATTATTACTCTAGCCAGTACCAGGACAAATACTTTCTGCTGTTAACTTTAGTTGGTAAATCCATTAGAATTTGATCATTATTATTATGCATCTGCCAAAATTACTTGTGTACAAATGAACAGTTGAAGTAACTTGATCATACTTAAATATTTTACTTTACAGCTATGGTTTCACAATACTGTTTATTAGCAAAGTTATAGAATTTTGTTGCACTAATTACACCACCACTAGTTAGATGGCAAAAACTGGGATTTTTTCCCCTAGAATTCCAGATATTTGTTGTTGTTGTTGTAACAGTGCATGATTGTTACTTTAGATCGTGTATACACAATATACTAATAATTGTAATATTAATAATTAAGCTTTATAAGACTATCCAATTATTAAATTAATATATCTTTAGCCGTTAATTGTTAAATTTAAAAGCTTTTGATTTACAGTACTAAATAAATAAAACAGTACACATACAAAAATCCCAAAATAATTAACACGTATACAGGATATTATCAATGTTATTCACTCAAGGTAAATATTGTCGTTCTTAACGGAAAGTATCTAATAACCAAAATAAGACGGTATCTATAGCCATGAAGTGAAGATAAAATTGTAATTGTCTGAATTGCCTTATATCATAGCGCACGTGTCGCAGATTTATAGATGTCTGTTAGACAGGAGGGCGTTAAGTTATAATTATCTTACCTATGTGGAGTTGACAGACTGTCTTGTCACGTGTCGTAGATTTATAGATGTCTGTTAGACAGGAGGGCGTTAAGTTATAATTATCTTACCTATGTGGAGTTGACAGACTGTCTTGTCATGTGTGCATCTGTCCCAAAGTCCCAAATGTATAATTCAGTCCCAAGCGTGAGACGAACTTTCAGGAATATGGCTGATAGTTACTGATTATTTGTATCCAATTTTGACAAGACATACTGTCTCTCATACAGATCAATCTCGTTCTGGTTATTTCTTTTTTCTACCCAAGATAACAAAAGAAACCCGACAGGAGTATATAGACGAAACATTTATTGGGTAAAGAGGCCTGATTATTCGCAAAGAAAGGCCTAAACAACAAAGAAAATCACAGTGAATCGAGGTGAGAATTGCTGAGTAAGATTATCTTCTTTCAAAAGGAGCGAGGGAGAGCAGGTGAGTGATAAGTGTTAAAAGCGGAACAAATATCGCATTTTGCTTTTCAAGCCACGGGGCTGTGACATTGTTTTACAACACGGAGCGCTTTTCTCTCGTATGTGCTCGTCACAAAATAGTCCGCGGTAGGGCCCTGAAACTCAATCCCAGGCAGAACAGACTCACTGGTAGGACGGAAAGGCAACTGTGTCCTAGCTAAGGCGCTCAAAGCCGAAAATGTCATGTCCTAGGGACAGGGCACGCTTCCGGAACACGGGATCAAACTCGGGCGTGACCGCGGACGATACAGTCTGATTTAGCCGTGCAAACTAAACTGTCCATGCGACTTTTCAAGATCCGAACACCTGAACATTAATTTATATCTCTTGACGATTGCTTGCTCGTCTGAGTGATTTCGTACTGTAGAGCAAACTATGACCAAAAATAGATTCACTTGGACAAAAGAATAGATGTGCATAGTAAATAGATCAAATAGGCCTAATCACGTGTACTGTAATAGGACATACACATTATTCAACTTACCTCAAATATTTACTTATGACGTAGTCTCTAGATACGACCAATGGCACCAAAGCAGTTATGAAAAAATGTACAGTCCTATTGTGTCAAGTGATTATGTTCTTCCCCTGGTGTCACCTTGCACTAGAATGTATCAATTAATAATTAAGTATCGCTCGGTTACCAGGTGAAATCACACTGCTTTCTAGTTGCTTTCATGTGTATAGCTGTGCTACCAGGTGAAATCACACTACTTTCTACTTGCTTTCATGTGTGTCGCTCGGTTACCCGGTGAAATCACACTTCTTTCTAATTGCTTTCAGTGTGTCGCTCGGTTACCAGGTGAAATCACACTTCTTTCTACTTGCTTTCATGTGTGTCGCTGTGTTACTACGAGTATCACTTTGATTTTGTTACCTGGTGTATCACTTTAATATCAATGTGTCACATTGCTACCAGGTGTATCAATTTGATATCAAGTGTGTCACATTGCTACCAGGTGTATCACTTTGATATCATGTGTGTTGCATTGCTACCAAGTGAAACACCTACGTTGATTTCTGGTGTGTCATATTGCTACCAGATACACTTTAATTTTATGTGTCGTTTTGCCTCCAGGGGTATCATTTTGATTTCATGTGTCGCATTGTTACCAGGTGTATTACTTTGATTTCAAGTGTGTCGCAAAGGCTACTTGGAATATCACTTTTATATCATGTGTCTATGTGTTATCAGGTGTATCATTTTGATATCATGTGTGTCACATTGTAACTAGATGTATCAGTTTGATTTCATGTGTGTCGCGTTGCTACTATGAGCATCACTTTGATATCATGTGTGTCGCATTTTTACCTGGTGTATCACTTTCATTTCATGTGTGTCACTTTGTTACAAGATATATCAATTTGATTGCAAGTTTTCATGTCGATAACAGATGTGTCACGTTGCCAAATTATGTGTCACCTTGATTCCAAATAATAAGATTGCTAGCAAGTGTGTCACGCCATTATCAGGTGTGTCACGTTGTTATCAGACCTATCATACATTATCTTGGTGTGTTTCCAATATATATGATGTTGTTGATAATTGGATATTCATGTCGTTGACATTGTTGATAATTGGATATTTATATCGTTGACATTACTGATATTTGAATAAAGATATCGTTGACATTGCTGATACCTGAATATTCACGTCTTTGACATTGCCGATAATTGGATATTTATATCGTTGACATTGCTCATAATTGGATATTCATATAGTCAGTTTGACTGTTGAAAGTTCTCTATGCGCTTGTATATTAGTGAACCAGAGAAAGACAGTGGGTTTACCTGAGGCTCTTGAAAAACAACTCAAAAAATAACAAAGAATTTACGGCCATTCTTTAATGCTAGAGAATATGCTTATCCTTCTGCTCAAACTGTTACTTCTTCAAGAGAACGCTTGTATAAAAATATTTACAATCCATCACACATTACCTAAATGTTATCTGTTGGTACTTCTAAATGTCTCAAAATATAAAACTTGCAATTTTACTTCAATTTGTTATATGTAATATCGAAATACATGCATATGTATAGTGTTTAATCTATTGTCAGTATTTTAAATCATTGAACACTGTGTTGCTTTAGCACCACTGAAAGACAAGGTATGAAGTAAAAGATAATCGAACAACTGCTAATCAATTTAGCAAGACTTCATAGTTTCGATGTCACGGTTGCTAATATGTTGGATTCGATGTTTCTTGCCGCCAATTGTATAGTAAAAGCAACTAAGCAGACATAATACATTTTAGCAAATAATTATAAATAGTATCTATTTATTTTAAAAAAATACGACTATGATCCCATTAACAACAACAACAGCATTGCTGCTACTAATGACGTTGAAGAAGATGATAATTATAAAAATAAGAATGACGATAATGTTGATGACGAGAACAACCATAGAAATAATAGTAATGAAATAAAACATGCGGTATATTTTATTATCTATGGAGTGAAAACATTTAATTTAGATCTTTCTAGACGAAGACACATAAATAAATACAATTACAAAAGTCTTAACTAATTTTCGTCAAACTGACAACCTCCAGCGCTTTCATAATCTAACGATGTGCTTCAAAGGAAATTAAAGGGGGCGAAACGTTGTTCTCAGAAATGCTGCTCTTAAACATATGTGTGTGCGTGTGTGTGTGCGTGCGTGCGTGCGTGCGTGCGTGCGTGTGTGTGTGTGTGTGTGTGTGTGTGTGTGTGTGTGTGTGTGAACATGCATCTCCCTGACAGAGATGGAATCGACAGGAAGTAGAACCCTTTAGAACTGTAACAATTCTGCATTTCATAAGAAACCACTTGACAATGGCTTGCCATCGCACGCATGTACGTACACACACGCACACGAACACACAAAAAAAAAAACCAGTAAAAGCAAAAGCAAAACAAAAGCAACTGTGCATGTGTCGTCTATCAAGACACATGGCGCTAGAAGACACAACGTCATCGTGCAGTGCGATTGGATACGGGACGGGGATTAGAGATGTGCTAGTGTTTCATACTTTACATATTTCGCTCTAGCATCCTGACCTTTGGTGTGATTTATGCTTTTACTGTGATATCCGTTTTTGATAATAAAATTTTGCTCTTGTCTAGACGATGTGTGGTATTTGTCACTCTTGAAAGAAATAATGCTGAAAAGAAACCCGCTGGTCCTACAATTCAAAATAAGCTCAGCATTTTTCAACACTATTAAAACAGCGCTCTATATCCGAGGTCATTGTGTGTTTACTTTGATATTGTATCAGTTTCCAATGTTATTACTATTATTTATTATTACTAGTAGTGTTATTAGTATTCAAACTCAGGAAAATCCCCAAGGTCATACTAAAAAATAGACAAACAATATACAAAAATAAAAATAGAACAGGGATTACTGGAAACAACATAATTTAATTAACTTAGAATTTTAAAAATATTTTACACAAAAAATAAGTGTTAATGATTATATACATGGGAAGCTATGAATAATTTTTAATTTGAAAAACGTCTAGAAAACTACTAGAATTTATCGTACTTGACCTACTGTAATTGTATACCATGATTGCCACTAGAACTGACCTTAGACCTAGAAATATTTCATGCATTTTGCTATTGATACGTTATACTTGCACTTTATGTAGAGATGTATTATGTGAGTAGACTATTATTTCTACAGTTGTGAATTATGATGTTTATATATGGTGTGTTCAACACTTGACATTTTTTTCTAGTGAACACATTCAAAATTATTCTGTTGTATTTATTATTCTGTATGTAAGTATCAGGCTAATAAATACTGTTGCAGGAAACTGTAAGTTGAGACTTGAATGTAAGAAAGAATGAAGTTAGAATCGATAAGCTTGGAAAACTTAGTGTTGTTCACTAATTATATTTTACAGGGGGGGGGGGGAGCAGCCTTTCTAGAATTCTGAGATTGCTGGAATCTATGGATTTTCTTCCTACCTCCTGATTTATTGATTTATAATCAATTTATAATCTTGGTAGATTCAAGAAGTATCTACCCAGCATGTAAGTGTAAAAATACATTGCAGCTTTGTTAATACATGATGGCAAAGTTTGCTTAACTCTAACGTGGGATTTCTGGTACAAGGAAGTTACTGGAAATTGCTTTGTTGTTGTTCTGCTTGAGGGAACTAATATGGCTAAGAAGTGCCCAGATTAGTCTTGAGAGAATAGCAGCTCATGGAATGTTCAACAGTGTGGCTAGAGGAGCAGGTGAAGAATTGACAATTCTATTATGAACAATAAACTTTTGATATTGTTACAAAAGCGTGTGAAAAACTATTGTGGCATTGTCATTGCCAATGTTATGTACAAATTATTATCTCTTATCTCTCTATAACTCCATTTCTGTTCTATGATAAGAATGATCCTGTGATTTATATTGATACTAATCTGACTGCTGAATTATGTGTTAGGATATAAGACTATTTAAGCATTGAAATTATTCAAACGTGGTTTCATGTTGATGTCAAATATTCTTTCCACTATTTGTTATATTTATATTTGATTGATTTAATTTATTTATTGTTAAATTTATTTATCCGCCACGTGAGAGAGGTGAGCAGTGTCTTCTGGAGAATTATTAATAACATAAATTAAGATTCTCATCACTTGAAATTAGTTATGGATTTTTAATAATAATAATCATCATAATTAATAACTAGGTTGGCATTGTGTCATGCTATGTCTATCAGTCTAAATTAAACACCATCACTACTAATATAGCTGCTATAATGTTTACTATAATGTTTACCACTAATTTTCATAATTAATAGCATTAACTGCTGTTACCATGACGACTAGTAGAACTATTAAATATCACCACTAAGTTTTCTACTATTAAATAGCAATTTTGAAACTGTTTCTACTAGTATTACATACCACCGCTATAACTACTTCTACTACTACCAAATACGATTTTTAAAACTACTTCCTCTATCAAATACCACGACTATAACTACTTCTACTAGCATTAAATATCACTACTATAATTATTTCTACTACTGTTAAATACCACTAGTATAACTACATCTACTACTATCATTTCTTGTACTACTTCAATTACTAATAAATACCACTGTTATAACTACTTCTGCTACTCGCAATTTCCACTACTTTACTACGTTTTACTTCTACTATTTAATACCACTACTGTAACTACATCTACTACTATTAAAGTCCACTAGCAAACTACTTCTACTAGTATTAAACACCACTACTCTAGCTATTTCTACTTGTATTAAATAACACTACTACAATTATTTCTACGGCTTTTAAATATCATTCCTTTCACTACTTCTTCTATCAAATACCACTAATATAACTACTTCTAATACGATTACACATCAATTTAAAAAATAAACTACTTCTACTATTAAATGCCGTACTATAATTACTTCCACTATTAAATACAACCTCTTTAATTACTTCTGCTAATATTAAATACCACTAATAAAAATAATTCTACTTGTATTAAATTACTATGATTATTTCTACTAGTAGTATATACCACCACTCTAATTGCTTTTACTATTAAATACCACTATTTTAACTAATTCTCCTAGTAGTATATAGCACTACTTTAACTACTTCTCCTAGTAGTATATAGCACTATTTTAACTACTTCTCCTAGTAGTATTTAGCAATACTATAACTACTTCTACTATTATATCACTGATTTTACTGCAACTATTTTTTAAATTTTCCATTCTTGCCAAACCATTCACACTTCCCGTACTCACTTATTTTGTGTTGTTTGTATTTTTGCATAATTCACATTTTCCAACTCTTTCGCAATGTACGCGTTTATCGTTAGACAGATTTTGTCGACAAGGAACATAGATACTGAAAAAGCCCTTTACAAAGTGACCACCATCTCGCCATAGTTCTTTAACGAAGCCAGGCGTGCGGAAGTGTTCAAGAAGCTAAGGGGCCATAATTTGATAAAGCTAAAGAGGCAATCGTGTTGAACAGCTTTCCAAGGGTCTGTAATCTGCTATTGCGTACGTGCTTGAATATGTGTGTGTGTGTGTGTGTGTGTGTGTGTGTGTGTGTGTGTGTGTGTGTGTGTGTGTGTGTGTGTGTGTGTACGATAGTACGATAGTTGTGTGCACGCGCGTGAGAGTGAATGTCAGTGCATGCATGTGTGTATGCCTTTTTTTTCCCGTTTGTTGAGGCTCGCCAGTGTTTGCGTCAACTTTTAATATCGTTATAGCTCGACAAGCTCTCTGTTTCCTATTACTTATTTATTTTTCCCAGACTTGCCATGCTAACAGTCAAGTGGCCGATAAGTCTGCCTGTCTTTTTTTTTTTTTAATGAGAAGGAAAAGGATATTGTGTGCGCTATTATGTCCGTGTGCTAAAGAGACGATGTTTGAAGAAAGATAAGTTGCATTATACGGGCCTATATCTTTAGAGTTTAAACCCCAGAATAGATTCAATTGGGTGCAAAAGCAGTAAGAGACTAACAACAAAAATAACTGTTTTTGTGTTTGGGAGTGAGGTATGTACTAATTTTTGAGATTACCAATGAGAGTGATGCTTTCGCCGCACTATTGATCGTGGGTGACGTCATGCACAAATGCTGTGTCTATTGATGCTGGGGTGACGTCATGCACAAATGCTGCGTCAATTGATGCTGGGGTGACGTCATGCACAAATGCTGCGTCTATGTAATTTTTCATGTGGGTACAGATTGGAGATATGATAAATTAAGACAGCTAATTAGATAAGTGTTTCGATAGCTACTAGCTAGCTTATATAGAGAGAGAGGGGGGAAGGAGGGAGAAGAGAGGAGAGAGGCAGAAAAATTGATAGACGGTCTGAAACAATTAATACGTAAAAACAAGTTTGGATGGTGCTACACATCAAACATCTGTAATATAAATTTATACTTACCGTACAGACAGGTATATTAAGGCCTACAACATGAGCATATATAAATCTCCGAATAAGGCGAAAACAAACTAACACACAGATAATAACGTTTGCGTTCTTCACATCTTAATCGCACAGAGCTCTTCTTAAACTCTGTAAGTATTTTTTATTCTACTTTTGCAACCAGGACCTTGCTTTCCCCAACACAGACATGTTATGATCGTTGGATCACTTGTGAACGTATTCTCGCTCAGTTTACACTATTGTGTTCGCCACCCCGTCACTCACCCGGCCCAAATGTCTTGCGTGCTCCCCTGTTCAAACTAGGACTACAAATTGAGACACCCATCATTTCAAGGGGACGCGAGTATCACACCCATACCCGACTTCTTATCTAAGTACTATGCTACTTGGGCGAGGTACATGATGTAGGCGATCTCATTAGTCCAAATAGCCTTGTAAGACGCCTGTCACGTGATCGGGTACATGATGTAGGGATTGTAGGCGATCTCATTAGTCCAAATGGCCTTGTAAGACGCCTGTCACGTGGTCGGGGAAGGATGAGTTTTCTATTCAAATGTATTTCTATGCAGAGTTGTCCTGTTAGTTTTCATGTTTGAAATTCATTACTTCCCTATCTGCCTTAGCATCGATATATTATGCTAATGGAAGAACATTTGCTGTCAATGTTTGATGTGCACAGGTTTCGTCAGAATGCTTGAATAACGTTTAGTTTATGCTCAACTGTGTACGCACACACAAACATGCACATACGCATAAATACACGCGTATATATAGCGTGTTCACTTTAAAAATCAACATGATGTGAAAGTTGTGACAGTTTTCTTTATTTAGGCGATTTCATTATAATATTAACAAGCATTCAACCTAAACTGTTTACTGCATTTGATCTCCAGTTCAATTTTGCATAAATGCTCTGGTTTGATATGAGCCTTATCTGGTGAGATGCCAACCAAGTCACTGTATGGCTTGATATGAGCCGTATCTGGTGAGCTGCCAATCAAGTCAATGTATGGCTAGATATGAGCCGTATCTGGTGAGCTGCCAATCAAGTCAATGTATGGCTAGATATGAGCTGTATCTGTTGGTTATGAGTAGAGTGAGTGGCAAATGTCAACAGCATCCATAGTTGCATCCGTACAACACAGACATCGACATTGACAAAGGGAAGTTAGCTTTGTCCAACCAAATCATCTGACACACAAGTGCACTGATACATGAATATGAACTCAGTAAGGTCAAATCGAGGTATGTACATGACTCTAGTAGATTTACATAAAGAGAAAACTGTAGGACAAATAGAAATTTACAAATGTAAATCAGCTGTATGTTTATAATAAATCTTGCACTGGCCTAAATTTTAGTGTAACTGGATTTTGAAGATGTTAAAGGACAAAAGAAGAAAGACATATGTGTCTAGCGTAATAAGCCCTCGTAGAATTAGCGAACGAAACATCAGCATTGTCAGAAAAAAGAATAAATATAACGAGTCATTTCTGTGGTTGTTAAACATCCCACATCACTATGTGTAATCGTGATTTTAGAAATACAAACAAATAATCAAATTACTTTTAATGAAACTAATTTGAAGTAAGTGTATAGCACATTTCTGATGGCATATTTTCTTCATAACTATTTATGACATAAACGAAACAACTTTTCATAAGACATTTGTGTCATAATATGTTTGAAACAAGAACTAGTTCCCCCCATCACATCCCTCTCTCCCCTCATTCCTTTTATACATTATTATATAATTATGAAGTAATTTTGCAATGTCGAATAATACAACAACATGCTTTACTTCTTCACTGCGATAGTGTGAGCAATAAAGTCAAACGTATCTCTAGAATTGCCATGGCGTAAAGCTCTTGTTTAACCACACTACAAACTCTTGTCAATACCTTTCTCTCAAGCGTTTATTATCTCCTTCATGTGCGAAAACATTTTGTTCCGTACACTGACAAACTGGATGATACTGAAGGGCAACTTCAGATAAGAGAAGAAAGACCATTGGCTAAAAGAAGAGCCACTTAAGCCATACTCGGAAAAACTTGACGATGGTAGAATTCTTCACATAAACTTGCAAACCGTGAGTTAAAGCAGTATACATCTTTTGCCGAGATAGCACCTTGATGTAAAAAATTTGAAAGATATATAAAATCCCTTTCCATCTACGATTTCAGCCTTTAATGGTATATATTTATTTGTTTGCTTTAATGCTACAACTTCATTCAAAAGTATCGTCACGTTTATTTGTCGGAAAAGACCCCAAAACATTAACACATTAATTCAGGTCACCAGTTAAAGGAACTCCTTGAAGTATTGCCTGTTGCACTTAGACGGCTGACATAAATAACAGTTCCATAAAAGCTAAGAAAAAAAAGCCCAGGTGTTCCCTATCTCGCAATCATGGCCAGTCTAACGCACCAAGGCTCCTGAAAGCGGCTTTAAAAGAAAAAGACAAAACACAGCCTACAACTGAAAATCGTATCACTAACGCGTCATCTTTCTGTCGGCTACAAACTCCGTCGTGAAAGCCACTTGAGGACACACTGTCTATGATCATAATGATACAAACACACCACACTTTTGTCGTCTGCATAGGACGCACCATTTGTCTCGGTAATGTTGGCCACGGGTTTGTTACAGTCGCACAGCCGGGCATGGGTCTTTTTGAACGTATCGTTCACTCTGGCGTCATTCGGAAACTTGTTGGACAAGCTAATTTCGTGATAGGGCTGTCCTGGATGTTCCACGATCACGACACACTGATTTCGCTCCGTCTCCACTCCTTCAACGACAAACATTAATTAACACGTACACACTAACGCGCATACGAAAACACTCACGAGCGTACACTATTGTACGCTCACGAATGAGAACACGAAAGTGAACATTATGTACACACGAACAAACATATCATAAATTATGCACAAAGAAGTGCACATCTGCACTCGGCTCATTCATTATATATTTAGTCCACCTCCCACCCCTAATAAAAAAACAACAACCTTGAATTATAATAGAACGTTTAATTGCAATTATAATCAGATTATACATTAGTTTTTAGCAATATTTTCGGATATGTTTCATGAGTTTAAGGCTTTGATATGTATACCAAAGCCTTAGCTACTTACAAGCTGTATTAGATAATGTATATATCATCATAGAAAGATGTAAACTGCATATTCTATAATCAGGTTTGCTTACAGTAACAAGCTAATGCGGTGTTGACTAAATATGGTCGTCATTATGACTTGCCTTCGTTCATCCTCTAATTTATTATTTTTCTGGTCAATAGTTGAATAACACGTGCTCCTGCGAATATTAAAGTCTACTGAAAATAATTTTAACAACTAAACATGACTTGTTCGTGTGCTTACTAAATGTGAAATGTGGTTTATATTGTTTAATTATTGAGCTAGGCCTTTCCTTAATAACTAACTTGTTAAACGTGGTTCTTGATAACTAATCGTTAAATGCGGTTTATTATTTAGCTCAGCCTTTTCTTGATAACTAAACTTTAAACGTGGTTCATTACGTAGCTCAGCCAGTTCTTGATAACTAAACGTTAAACGTGGTTCATTACGTAGCTCAGCCTTTTCTTGATAACTAAACGTTAAACGTGGTTCATTACGTAGCTCAGCCTTTTCTTGATAACTAAACGTTAAACGTGGTTCATTACGTAGCTCAGATCTTCTCTTAATTATAAATGTTAAACTTTTAATTATTTTGCTTTGTCCTTTATCGATTGTGTACATAAGAAATGAATAAGCGTATATTTTATTCCCAATAAAGAAATTTATACGTATAGTGATGCAATCGATGGACTGGTTTAAAAATTGAACATATAGCAAGCAGTTACTCTTGATTTTCACTGATGTCATGTGATAGGCGTTAAATATCCATTACCCAATCATATGTCATTTAAAATTCACTAGCCATTTTCCACTAACATTTTAATTAATATGTGCCCAAACCCTCAGCACGTACAGATTGTGAATTGGGAAGAGGTGGAGAATTTAAGATAGTCAAAGCGCACTTGTGTCGTCTGTTTATGGTTAAATTTAGTGTATCCTAAGATCTCTGAAATTGCTATTACATTTCTGGAGTTATTTCGAGAAAATTCCAATAGGTCTTTGACTTTCAAGACTGGTTATCATAGTTATTCTCCAGATGTTTGGTTCCATTAGAAGTTCTAATACCTGTTTGTTGCATTGTTATAGTCTTATTTCATTCGTGATTATTTTATGAAAATATGTTTGTGGAGTAATGTGGTACTTCAGCTTCGTTTTAGTGAAATGTCCTGTACAATTATTTAAGTATAATTTTGTCATTTGTTGGCAATTCGCAAGCACTAAGAAAAAGCTATTCTTAGCGTCCTCACCACATCAATTTACTGGTCAAAAACCAGAAAGCAATAAGAATAACAGAAATTTATGAAAGAAGTTAATATTTTCAAATACTATGAGTACTTACCAGAGGTATTTAGACAAAAAGTATATTATCAGTTAACTGAGTTATACTTGGATATAATTAATGTACGTAAGTCATTAGCATAATTCTTTCCCTACATTAAATTACGAACTACAAGTTTTATAAATTTACTAATCCTCGCTTTCAACAATCGTAAACACTCTATTATTACAGCTTTTCCGTGAAACTGTTTTCACATTAGGTATTCTACTAATACGATAAATATTAACGCACACAATTTTATAAAACGATAACACGCGGTTTTTTAAAATTTTGGTTTTACATTCACAGCTTTCAAAACATCAATTGTGCCAACAGCTAGCTTATTTACTGACGTAGTCTTTCACACATTGAAACCACTGAACAGTCCGGCCACATACCACACGTTTTGTCCCAGAACACCGGGAATCAGAAGTTACATATGCTCTAGAAACGGATCTTGTCAAGATAGGCAGTTCGCAAAAAGATGTGCAGGTCGTTTCCATTCCTGTTTAGTTTAAACTTAAAAGTCGGCGCTATGTGGTCCTGTGCATTGCCAATGTAGTCTTGCATTGGGTGTGGTCGGTATTTACGCTCTGTCAGTTTTCGTGCAGATTGTCGGTAATCGCGCTATATGTCAGTATTTCAGGGTAAGTTCAATACTTGCACAGAGCAGAATAATTGAGTATCGCAGGATAATTCAGTATTCTCAAGAAATAATTAATTATTGCAGGGTAATTTATTATTTGCAGAGATCAGAGTAATTAAGCATTGCAGGGTAATTCATTATTTGCACAGATCAGAGTAATTAAGCATTGAGAGGTAATTCATTATTTGCACAGATCAGAGTAATTAAGCATTGCAGGGTAATTCATTATTTGCACAGATCAGAGTAATTAAGCATTGCAAGAGTATTCAGTATAGGCACAGATCAGAGGACTTTGGGATTACATGGATAATCCAGTACTGGCATAGAGTAATTAAGTATTGCAGAATAACCGAGTTTTGCACAGATTAAAGCTATAAGTATTGCAGGATAATTCAGTATTCGCATAGAGAAATTAAGTCCCGCTGGGTAATTCAGAATTCGCACAGAGAAAGTTGTGCGGGGTAATGCATCACAAGATTAATAATTTGCAAAGTTTCAGTTTAGAAAAATAAATTAAATATGTACTGAATGCGTTTAACAAATTTTGAAAACATGTTTCACCATCTGAAACAATAATGGGTTTTAATCTCTCTTGGCCTCTTTTTTCCATTAAGTTCCATTTATTATAATGTGTGCAAATTGTAATCACTTGATTGTTTTTTTTCTCTCTCTATTTCTGAATTGATGATTATATTAATTTTCTCTCTATCTTTCTCTCTCTCCTCTTTTCTGTCTGACTTGATTTCTATGTTAGTCTCTCTCTCTCCCTTGTTGTCTGAATTAGTTGTTTTTCTCTCTATCTTCCCCCAACCCTGTTTTCTTGGTGATAATATAAGTTTCTCTCTCTCCCCTGTTGCCTGTCTTAGTTGGTTATATATATTAGCCTCTCTCTCTCTCTCCTGAAGTCTGTCTGACCTGATGATTACCTTACTCTCTCTCTCTCCTGTTTGTTTGACTTGATGATTATATTAGTTTCTCTCTCTCTCTTGTTGTATGTTTGACTTGATGCTTGTGTTGAATGTTCGTGTATATGTATGAATTTTGAGTATTGAGTGTTCGTGTCTGAGTACATGCGTGCATGTTAATGTAGCTATCTTAGGAAAAAAGGAGAGATAACAGAAAACAAGGGCAAATTTCTACCAAAAACGAACGTAAAAATTAAAATATAAAATATAAAAAATAATTATTATAGAAACACATAAAATTGTCAAGTTCGAATAATAATTAATTATGCTATGTCTCGTATAATCCTAAATTTTGCAAGGATTTTTGCTTATAATTTACTCTTACACAAAGCTTAACATTTTGTATAGGCATACTCTTTCAACTTTCGACAGCAAGTTATTAAACCAGTTAATAGTATCAGTATGCAATACAATACAAATTTTGTGGCCATACTAGAAATGCATTTGGCAAAAATAACATGATGAAATTTGTTGGTGCACGCGGTACTAACTGGGGATATTCCAGTGTAATCATGGCATATCCCGGCTGTGCATTTTAACATTAACGCTTCCTCACGTCTTTCTCTCTCTGGCACACGCACGCACACACACACGTACACCGGCGTGCGCGTACACGCAACCATACACACGCACACACGCGCGCTCATGAACACACTCATAATTACGTTTAATAGATAGGCCTACCTTCCACAGAAATTAAATCCCGCTGTGATTGACTCCGTGTAAAGAATGTTTACCATGGACAAAGTCTGATGCCGATTTAAAGATTCCAAGAGAGCTTAATCACCTCGACATCATCTGTTCACACACATACACCAGGAATTTTTCAGCCGGTGGCTCCAAAGTCCCCAAAGGAAAGTATTGCCTTTTTGACAGTCTTTTTCGGAAATACCAAGTTTTTTTTTTATATGCCCCGGCACTTGCTTGGCGCTCAAAGCTGCCAGTTTTTCGATGTGATAAGGAGGAAGATTTGGGGGAAGACGGAAATTAGAGTGCAATGTATGGTAACAGACCACGAAAAGGAAAGAAGAATGCACACACAATAATATATATTACCTTGACAGTGAACACTCATCGACTGCCTTCATATCATTTGAAATTTGTGGTTGTGGACATACATATATATTTTTTCTCAATGCTAAAAACACACTCCCCACAAACCCATGTGAGGCCGAATAGCTCGATGGTAAATTAATGAAGTAACGTGAAGTCAGTTTCGTTCACAACTTTCCCCCATTCCCGTCAACTGCGAGCGAGCGAAGAATTGTTTTCAGCATACCACCCACCCGAACTGCCAGCCGGCGCCATAACTGTCTCGCGCCGATCTGCTGTCGACGGGTGCATCCAATCAAGGTATGGTGAGAGCTAGAAAAAGTGCGCTCCGCCCAAAGCGTTATCCTTTCTGAGTAAGGGAGTGAATCGCTGAATTAGACTGCAGCCAGCCGAATGTGAACATAAAAAAAAAAATAACATCCATATTACTTACCTGGCTGTTGAGGAAGATTGCAATTTTGGCTGCAACATACCTGTTTTAGAATTATACTAATTTTACGATGAAATACAGCAAGTCTGGATTAAATATATTTTGGACTGAATATAGTTTTAGAATGGAACAGAGCTAGTCTGGAGTGATTATAATATTAGGCCGAATGAAGAGAATGAAGATATTTTAAACTTACTTTTTGACATTTTAAGCTGAAATAGTCCTCTCTGGAATGATGTTATTTTTAGACAATATAGAGCTAGCTTCCATTTATGACTGTTTTAGACAATATAGAGCTAACTTCCATTTATGACTGTTTTAGACAATATAGAGCTAGCTTCCATTTATGACTGTTTTAGACAATATAGAGCTAGCTTCCATTTATGACTGTTTTAGACAATATAGAGCTAGCTTCCATTTATGACTGTTTTAGACAATATAGAGCTAGCTTCCATTTATGACTGTATTAGACAATATAGAGCTAGCTTCCATTTATGACTGTTTTAGACAATATAGAGCTAGTCTCGACTGGTGATAATTTGAACTGAAAATTTTAGAGCTAGTTAGAAATGAAGACTGAAATAGCACTAGTCTCAAACGATGATGTTTTGAAACTGAAGCAAATCTAGTTTGGATTGATGATAGTTTTAGAACGAGAAAGAACTAGCATGGAATGACTCTATTGTAAACTAAATAATAAATCCATTTAGCACTGAGGATAGTTTAAGGCTCTAATAAAGCTAGTCCTGAACTATGGCACTAAATCTATCATTTTCTAGACACAGCTCTCTTTCATTCTTAGACTGCAATTGAACGAGTCTAGACGGTAGTTCTAGATTGAAATAGACATCGTTTGAAGAGATGATAGCTTAAGATTGAAGTACAGATAATCTAGAATGATTCATTTTTTAATAAAAGAGTTACTCTGGGTTAATGATAGTTGACTTAGGACTAAAATATTTGAAATACCGAATAATAGACTGATATAAATCTTGTTTACCGAAATATGATAGTGTGAAGAAATCTATCTACAAATATTTGTAGTATGTATAGCCATTTACATACGAAACTAAACTAGTGTGGGATACTTGCAACAAGTTTGAATAGGAAAAAAGAACTTATCTGGAATAATTATAACTTTAGGCTGAAGTAAATCTATTAATGTAGTTAACCACAGCCAATGCTTGAAGGTATCGAAATAAAACGCAAGAATACATCACAGCTTCAGAAAAACTGTTTTTATCTTTAATTTTAGAGATTTCTATTTAATACATATAAAAGGCAAGAACACATCATAGCTTCAGAAAACTGTTTTTATTATTAACTTTAGAGACTTTTTTGAATACATAGGCGCAAAGAAATATTTTAAAAGTAAAGAAAAAAGAAAATTTTAATCGAGGACTTGCTTCAAGGTATAAAAAAACTGTTCAAAGTTTTAACGTGGACATAAAATGTATGACCGCAAACGCTGTCCACTTTGTCTAAAAAAATAAATAAGGGATCACTCAATCTTAGATGAATTCGCTGGCGAGCAGGCAAAATGAAGCCTTGACACGTGTTAATCCTCATCGGATTAGTGGAGTTAGACATGGCGATTTCGCGCCCTAGACGACCTTTGCACCGTAACTCGCTGTGCACGATCCGTGTGCGACAAGAGGATTTCACCCGATAAGGAAACAAACATCGCCTGAAGATGGCTTCTCTCTGTGTTTGGAGAGCCACTTGGAGAGTGTGAAGGACTTTTATCGCGAACTGTCGTCCAGTGTCAATCCACTGCTTTCGTTCGTCTCAGCTTCCGGGTCAGTTGTGACGATACTTAACCTCTGACCTTTGCTAGCGTTGGTCTGCAAACAGTTTTGTTTCTAATCACCTGTAGGAGGTTATTTTCTGAACGCAGGTGAAAAGGTTTACACTCAATCCCGAATTTGCTCCAGATATTTCTGAGCAACTTTGATCGTAGTTTCTGTTTAGTATGTTTGTCTTGGACATGTTCAAATTAAACTTAGAAGGAGTGTGTCCAAACGGACAAAGGTTTATGTGTTCACTTTTTCAAAAAGACTTCTTCTTGACCGTCCACTTTCCACAATCTCTATTGTATTCTGGTAATACCCATTAAATTCGCTACTTATCAGAAGTATGCATCAGTGGAGAAAAAATATTCTTTTTCATCTTGGTGTAGGCTTCTAAATTTTGACTAGGGTATCGTATCGTACGTGCATTTAACTTACGTAAATTCAACAATAACCACTCAGGGGAGAAAAGTCTGAGATGAAAGACGTGGATCTGCTGTTCCCTTAGTCAGTCTCAGTTCCTGCCTGCCTGTCAGCATCTCGCGACACTGAGTGTCATCCCATTGCATGTCATTTACAGATTCAACATTTTTCTACTTACAACCTGGACCTCAGTTCAAGCCAGCCACTTGTACTTTATCTGGTGCTCAGTCAAAAAAGCAAGAATACTTTGAAAGATTTAATTTCTGATTGTCACGTGTGGGTTTATTTTAACGACCTTGTAACAGGATTAATTATCCGAATTATTAATTATGAATATAGTTTAAATACTGATAACAGCCCCATAGCATAACTTACTCTCTCAGCCACTATACTGAATCACAATTCTTAAGTTTTATAGGATAATGCATTTAATACAGCAACAGGTAAATTAGTTGATGTTGCTTTCTAGGATCGGAAAGGTTTATCTCCCCCTCTTAATTAATTAGTAATAATCCATCCAAATACAGATTACCCCCAATTAATGTTTGTTCCAAAAGAATTAATTAAAATAAACGATAAAGATAACCAAAAAATAATAATAGAAACAATAACAGAAAAATAACATCAAGTTACAAATGAATACGAACGAGTACGTGTGCTCTCCCCTGTCCCTATTAGTTGAAGAATGAGTTTACACAATCACAGACTGTCATTGGGGTGAGGCTTCTAGGTATAAGAACTTAACTTTCTTCTTCCTCAGTGACAAAAAGTAGAGCTGCTGAAATCTATGATTTCCACTTTGATGATGAAGCTTTCTTCTAGGATCACAGACTATTATTGGGTGAGGCTTCTAGGTTTAACTCTTTAACTTAACTCTCTTCCTCCACAGTAACAAAAATAGTGACTTGTGCTGCTGGAATATTTGATTTCCATTTTGATGATGAAGCTTTCCTCTAGGATCACAGACTGTCGTCGAAAGACAAGATTTCTGGATTAAACCGTTCAGATTAAGGTGGCGAATGAAGGACCCAGCTGAACAAAAAGATAGCATTTTTCTTTTGTAGTTGGATTAATTACTGTGATAAATATTAGGCTTGTGGCAACTGCACTCATTGTAATACTGACTGCACGCTGTGAAATCATTGTAATACTAAATGCACGCTGTGAAATAATTGTAATACTGAATGCACACTGTGAAATCATTGTAACGAACAGATGTATTAATTATTATTGCATTTACGTTGAAATTTCCTCATTCCTCCTCCCCATCAAAGCATCCTGGATCCTAAAAAAACAACAACAGCCAAACAAACATTACCTCATATTTATGTGCTTATAAGTTTGTGTGTGTGTGTGTGTGTGTGTGTGTGTGTGTGTGTGTGTGTGTGTGTGAGAGAGAGAGAGAGAGAGAGAGAGAGAGAGAGAGAAAATAAGTACACTCTTAATACTTATACTGACGAGCAGTATACAAATATTACTTTCCTTAGCTGCTTCTTACACATAAAATGGATTTTGTTATCATCCTCTGGTGTCACATTTCTATGGCAATGGTGATTTTCACGGTATTCCGACCAAAGGGAGAATGTCAGTAGGGTTACAACAACTTGGGCCTAAGGGAGATCAGCGGTCGGAAACAGAGATGTAAAACGGTTTGGTATCAAGCACTACAAGGGTGCTGTATCAAGTTGAAAAGAAAATGCAGCAAGTACCTTTCTCGTATACTGTTGAAGCCTCTCCTGGAAAACAGAACTCTACAAATAAATCAGAGAGGTGAACTCATTTGCATAAACATTCACACGAGGGACATAACCGCTGTAGTCCATAGTTGAATATAATTTGACCAGAATGTGTGTGTTTTCGCTACTAGGCTTAC
Source organism: Sinotaia quadrata (assembly GCA_028829895.1). NCBI lineage: Eukaryota > Metazoa > Mollusca > Gastropoda > Architaenioglossa > Viviparidae > Sinotaia > Sinotaia quadrata. The sequence continues at coordinate 43,744,777 of CM054180.1, forward strand.
TGTTAGCACTAGTGATCGGTATTAATGTTTACTAGTACTTATCGAAAATAACATACTAACCTTATATATAAGGCATTTCTCTTGTTGCGATTTACGTATAAAGCACGAATCTGGACATATAACGTATGTGAAAGGTGAATAAAGCAGAGCCATGCCTGGTGTTTTGTAATTTACAAATTTAAATTACACGAGGTGTATTCGGGTCTGTATCATTTCTACCAGTATTTGGACTCGATCTATATAATATGAATTTGCATTCACACACACACACACACGTATATTTACACATGTCACCGTGCCAATATACAAACAAGTTAATAAATGAATAAAATACTTACATGTATCGGCAGTTCCACTTTCTCCGACCTCAACATTTTGCTATGTGACGTGTTTGGTTTCTTCAGAGTGTGACTGGTTCCTCTCGGATATATCAATGTGTTACAGGTCATTTCTGAAATATGTGAGACAACTTTTGTATAGCAGTTCTTAAAGGTGTGGCAGACTACTCTCTGGTGTATCTCATTTCTCGAAGATGTGACAGGTTACGACCGGTGTAATATATTTCAAGATATGGCACTTTCCTCCCAGGGTTATAAAAAATGAAAAACATTTTTGCAAGATGTGACAGGTTACGACCGGTGTAATATATTTCCTCAAGATATGGCACTTTCCTCCCAGGGTTATAAAAAATGAAAAACATTTTTGCAAGATGTGATAGGTATTTTTCCATAGAATGTAACATATATATTAATTGTGTGACAGGTTTTGATAAGATGTAACATTTGTTGAAGATACGTCGTGTTTATCCAGGATGTAGCACAGCTCTTTATGGTGTGTCTAGTTACTATCGGAACATCTCATTCGTCAAGGCATGACAGCAAATTCCCACTTGCAAGCGCTGACAGTTTGTTGATTAGGTAGCAGATTACTCTAGCCTATAGCATATTTCTTCAAGATGTGATAGGCTTCACCACGGCATAATGTATCATTTCTTTTGGGTGCGATTTACAAGAAACATTATCAGGGAGATATATTTTCACGATGTGACACTTTCATTACAGATGTGACAGATTTAATCAGAAATCAAGAATATAGCGGGAAACAACCTAACTAAAAAATAAATATTTATAATGTTAACACATTAACATAAATATTGTTTTGGCATTGAAATTAGCAAAACATACAAAATATTAAACATATATATTGTTTTAACTTCCTGAATACAAACAAGTTGGAGATAAATAGTATATATAGATAGAAGGGAGCACTGAAGTGGTTAGAGAGGAGAAAATCAGGGTGATGCAAGCCAGAGTAATGCACAAAAACGTATGTTGATGTAAATATTTCGTTTCTACAGAAATAAATCTCTACAAAAGTATTATATTATCTGTTAAACACAATATGTTGCTTAAAGTAAAATTACTTCATTATACATTTTGGTTTTCTTAGAGCTGTGTAAGCTGCTTTTTCTTTGCATCCATCAAGATTGAATTAAGGTTTGATCTCTTTCAGGGAGACATTGCAAAAATAAGAGCTAACCACAATGTCACAAGTTTATTGTCTGCCATCAACTCCATGTGTCTCTCTCCACACATGTTGAAAAACAACAATGGGCTGTTATTCTCTTGAAGTCAAACCTGGGTACCCTCTTTTCTGCTCTCATTCTCATAAATCATAACCATTAGATAATAAAAATCTGCTCACCCAGTTGAACTACTTTGCATTGCATCAGTAATTTCTAGCATATTCTCAACTTGGTCATTTACTTCAACTCACAGTTTCAAAAACACCATCATAAGGAGTGTCCAATGTCTTGTTACTGTGACAATTTAACAATTTATATAACAATTAAATTTTAAAATATTGATATATATCTGCATATAATTATTTTCATTGGTCTAGCTGGGGGAAATGATTAGTTTGCCACACTGACCCACGTAAAGGCCCTGAGATATGTTCCTATTCTTTTCATTTCTCAAGTGGGGAACGCCTGTCCACTCGATAAAAGATTTGATCAGACTGACAGTCTCTGGAATTTCTTGCAGACAATGCTGGCCAACTCTGGGCCAGTATTTTATGTTTCAATTAATTAAGAAAAGTAACTTCAGTTTACACAGGCGTAAGGATGGCTGAGAGAAATGGCTGCAGGCAATTGGTATCTGCTCATGCACGACTAAAGACCTATAGAATGCACATCTGGTGGCTCTGCTATGTAGTGCCGATACTCGTTAAGACATCACTAAACTGGACTATCGAACTCTTAATTTAACAATTTGTGCTTTCAGTTCCTTTGTGTAATATATCTTGGCAAATGGGTCAGAAAGAAATCTAAAAAAAATGAAAGTGACATACAATTCATTAAATTCAGAAGATTAGTTAATTAATAAAAAATAATTAATTATTACTTATGTTATTTGCTATTTGGGTGTTACACTCATAAACTATTCATACAATTATAAACACCATTATATCATGCAACATGCACAAAGTATGGAGTTCACACTCTTATTCTGAAACCTAGCACTGCTAAATCAAAATTCAAAAGGTCCAATAAAGTGAAAAGTATTCTAAATAGGTCACATGCAATTAATTATTCTTTCAATATGTTTTTTGTTTTATATGTATGCACGTGTGCACGCACAAAATACATTCACACATATGTACTCTAAAAGCCGTACTCGAACGTGCAAACGCAAGTACATATACATTTTCTCGAGGACTAATGTCACTTCTATCATATGCCGATTGACTGCGCGGAAGCAGGCCTGACTTGTCACGTCACTCTTTTCAGCGACCCAACATCACTTTCTGCAGAATTAGAAGAAAAAAGAAACGCCAGTGAATTTCTACATTTCGTATGCACCAGTGGCTTCCATCGTCAACCTTGAGTGAAAGCGTATGACACACACCCCCTGAAAGCAGCGATGCGAGAACCAGCAGTGTGGCCCGAAAGAGGTGATTTGATATATGAGGTGACCTGAAAGGAAAAGGCCTTTAAAAGGCATCGGTCTAGAAGTAACGTACCCAAGTGTTGCCCTTATGACGCGCGCAATAAGGATTTGGGAAGAGTCGAACCACTTCTACCTGACTGCTAATAAACCTCACACACAATGATGGCTTCTCGGCTAGCTCACATTTGGCTCACTCAAGCTCAGACGAAGAAGCTCGGCAGGGGTTGCGGCCGATAAAATACCCATTGCAGGTCGCATATTGTAATATTTTGCCCCTCCCTACCTCAACCTCCTTTATTTCTTTGAATAAAAATTATCTCTTCTCCCTCGATTATTCATTGCAGGCAGCGGTTTTAGTTAAATGCATGCAGTATTAGCACGGATGTGTAGAGCCGACATTGATTTTCCTGTTTTATTTTCCACCTCTGCTTTGAAATCCTTTCACCTCAAAATGTATTTCATTCTTATCATAATGATCTTGCTTCGGTGCACTTCAGTGTCCTTATTTTGTTATTACACTAATAAAGTGTTAAAACATTTGTAGCACTAGTATTAAGAGATCAAAAGCAGCTTTGACTGAAAAGTTATAAAGTATTTCATGAATGTCTGTCAACCTGTGTAGTGTCGATAGATCTAAAATTGTATGAAAGTGTAGTTATCACACGGGCATCGTTATATATAATAACGCAAGGAATCGGAGGTTATAAAATCTACTGCAGTGATCGGAGCTATCTAAGATGCAGTCAGTTGGCAATTACGTCGTAAAAGTATAAATATAAAATTAAAATGTTAGATATATAAGTATACAAATATAAGTAAAAGTATAGGAAAATAAGTACAGAAGTAAAAGTATACATTTATAATTGTAGAAATATAAGTTTGGAATTAAAAGTATAGGAATATAAGTATGGATTTAAAAGCATAGAAGTATGGAATTAAAACTATAGAAATATAAGCATAGAAGCGAAATTAAAGAAATATAAATATAAAATTAAAAGTATGTAAATATATGTTTAGAAGTATAGAATTAAAAGTATAGAAATATAAGTGTAGAATAAAATGTATAGAAATATAAGAATAGACTTAAAAGTATAGAAATAAAAGTGTGTAATTAATAGTATAGAAATATAAGTGAAGAATTAAATGTATAGAATTATAAGTCTGGAATTAAAAGTGTGGAAATATAATTATAGATATAAAAGTTTAGAAACAAGTATAGAAATATAAGTATCGAAGTAAAAGTGTAGAAATATAAGAATGCTATTAAAAGTGTAGAAATATAAGAATGCTATTAAAAGTGTAGAAATATAAGAATGCTATTAAAAGTGTAGAAATATAAGTATAGAACTAAAAGTATAGAAATAAAAGTATAGAAATATGAGAATAGAATTAAAATTATACCAATATAAGTATGGAATTAAAAGAATAGAAATATAAGTATAGAAATATAAACATAGAATTAAAAGAATACAAATACAAATATATATATATATATATACAAATATATAAGCTTAGAAACAAATGTATAGAAATATAAATATAGAATTAAACATACAGAAATATAAGTAAAGAAGTAAAAGTATAGAAATGTATGTATAGAATTAAAAGTATAGAAATATATGTATAGAATTAAAAATATAGAAATATAAGTATAGAAGTAAAAGTAAAGAAATATAGCTATAAAGTATAATCTTAATTAGTTAATAGTATATAATTATAAGTATAGAATCAAAAGTATAGAAAAAATACTATAGAAATAAAAGTATAGAAATATAAGTGTAGAAGTAAAAGTAGAGATATATAAGTACGGAAGTAAAAGTATAAAATTATACGTGTACAAATATAAGTATAGAAGTCAAAGTATAGAGTAAGTACAGAAGAAAAAGTATAGAAACTTACATAGAAATATATCTATAGAAATAGAAGGAAAAGTATACAAATAAAGTATATAATTGAAATTATAGCAATATTAGTATAGAAATAAAAGTACAAAATATAGGTATAGCATTTAAAGTATAGAAATATGATTTTAGAATTAAAAGTATAGAAGTTAGAGTATAGAAATATTATTTTAGAATTAAAAGTATAGAAGTTAGAGTATAGAAATATGATTTTAGAATTAAAAGTATAGAAGTTAGAGCATAGAAATATGATTTTAGAATTAAAAGTATAGAAGTTAAAGTATAGAAATATGATTTTAGAATTAAAAGTATAGAAGTTAAAGTATAGAAATATGATTTTAGAATTAAAAGTATAGAAGTTAAAGTATAGATACATGTTTAGTAATAGGAGTGTAGAATGCGATATGTTTCAAACCCATTTCATTGATTTATATGTCGTGTATTCTCAAAAAGGAATTACGACAATATCTCATCGAATACCTCGACAGAAATTCCCAATAATTTTTCAGGATTTATAAATATAAACCTGAACATAAAATAATCACAATGCTTCCGGATTGGCGAAAACAAGCTGGTTTATTTTTCTAGCATGACTGCCGTCCTGTTTGATGATGGCCCCCTTTAACTTTAATGTCAGCCATAGTACGTACAAAGACAATGTGTTTATCTATTGTGAATATTGCGTTTTCTGACAGTGTTAGCTATTTTACAGAAACATTTCACCTTTATCGATATTTTTATTTTAATTAAAAGCCATCGTCAAACTTATTATCTAATCCAGTATTCGAAATCCGGGGATCCCGTAGACCTCTTGACTTACGGGTAGAGGACAGCAATAATTATAATTAACTCTAGGCCAGTACCACGCCGTCTTTAGCTAATGGTTTCGTGTCCTGGGGTGTCTTACTCCTGGTCGAAGTTGTGCTTTGGCCAAGTGGGTGATTTTCAACACTTCTTGTTACTGTCGTTATCTTTGATGTTGCTTAGACTGTCCCTGTTGGTTTCCGTTGGGCCGGTTTCGTTTGTTGCATCTGAAGTTGTTAATATATATATATGAGTGTGTATGTGTGTGTGGTCAATATCTCTTTACCCCCCCCCCCCCCATCACCACCATTTCGAAGAAAGAGTCATCCCAACGGAAATTACCTGGACAAGATGTTTCAGCTCCGGAAAAATGTGCTCGTTTTAGCTCCATAGTCATGGTCATGGGTATTTTTGATGTTGTTGCTGTTTTGCTTTCTGACGTGAGGTGGAGGTTTATTGCTATGGATTGTCTGGCAAGGTCCTTTATTTGATTATTTCACTTAACTCGGTGTTTGTTTCCAATGGAGATCGTTGCCTTAAATGTGGGTGGTTGTACTTGGTGTTTTATTTCTAATGGAGGTTGTTTTACATCTAGCCTATCAGTGACAGGTTTTCCTGTGTGATCAGTACGGTTCTACGTCTTAAGGAAATTAGTTTCACATTAAGGAATAATTTTTCGCCCGTAATCAGGTCGGCATTTCGCCAACAAGAATTTAATTCTACATCTAGAGTCAACATTTTATCCCTAATCACAACGGCGCCATGTCATAATGAATATTTCTGCAAGTTACATTAGTACGAAGAAGGCGGGGTGGGGTGGGGTGTAGCAGTGTAAGTGACTTTCCGTTGGGATATATTGTTCTTTATTTTGGCAGAGAAGTGATTCCATTTTAAATATTTAACTGAATATATATATATTAATGCTTGTTAAGTCCGTGGTATTAAATTAGATTAATGATAAATCTATCAGACATTATCTGCCTCTAATTATGCAGAATGAACTTTAAACTGTTTAACTCACCGAACAGTAAAACGTTAATAATCACTGATTTAATTATAATTCCTATGATAAAGTGTATTAATCAAAGACGCTAAATAGTTGACAATTAAATGTCAAACATATTAAGATAAACTTTGTAGTGAGCAAATTTAAGCAGTGTTATTTAAGATTGTATTTTGTCTATATATAATCTCGTTGTCAGTTTCCCCTATGAATTTCAGTACGTATGATGCATCCTCGTTTGCTAAATTTCATTTGGGTTTTCTTAATCTCTCTAAATTTGATTATTTATGTTTAATTTGCATATTGAAATATTTACTTTGCACGTTAATTTTAATACATCTGTTTATTTTTTCCTGAACTCCCGTTTTTACACATATCTATGATGCTACGATCTAAAAACAGCAAAATTACCTCCAAATGTATAATTTATAGTCCTTTTCTCAAGAACACGATCGTCAAGATATTCATCCAAGATATAGTTGTGCTAGAGGATCACAAAAGTGTAAAAATATAAAAAATGTGTAAAAGCGCATATGTTTGGGTACATTTAAATTTAATATTGACCAGACAGCAACTATTATAATATAGAACTATTTAATTATAGAATAATTATAGAACTATTATAGTTCACAGCCACACAAGAAATAAACGTGATCCTTTTAAATACCCCTCTCCCCCGACACACATTCCTTATATGCTACAGCTAAGTTAATAATATGGCTATCTATAGCTATCAGCCAGTAGACTATGCTAAAACACCAGTTTATAAATCTGATTGAGGTTAACTAAAATAACAATGCGCCTAGCTAAAGATAGCAGCAGTAGACTCTGCTAAAACACCAGTTTATATATCCTAACGAGCATTTATTTCCGCAATACTCTTCAATGGCAAGGATTCGAACTCAATTATTGGCATGTTCGATGCAAATGGGAGTCGTTAAATAAATTAATGTCCGGAACTAGTGCCTCTCTTAGAGAAACAAGCACCGCCAGCGTGTTCGCTTCATTAAACACGAGCAAAATCGGATGGCGAAGAGCATTTCCTAGATGCCAGAACTTCCATAGACTCACTTTGCTGAGAGTGGCCGCTATCAACTTTGGGTGAGAACCTTGCAGCCAACCTTGCGGCCCTGCGATCAATGGTAAATTAATGTCCAACGTAGCAGGTCTGGTCATCGAACGGTTCCTTTTGTACATTAACTGCAATTAACGTTGAGCCGGATACGAATATAGTTATTGAAACACGAATACATCTCACTCCAAATTTTTCAGAACAATTTGAGTATAGAACTTTTACACGAAATGAAGTACGCACAAAACTGTTAATAAGAAAAGACTACTCGCAACACTCATTATATGTGCAAGAGAATTTGACAATGTAGAAAAAATATCTAATAATAAATCTAATAAAAGAGTCAGGTTAAAATGCATAATCTGACCAAAAATCTAAGCACTGTCCAGCAAGTATTTAGAAAACACACTAGATCCTAATATGCACATAACTTAAACACATTAAAGAATAAAGCCAATTATAACAAAAACAAAGAACATTTATGCAAAGTGACAATATTGACAATAACTGTATTTACATCAGAGAAACAAATAAGAATAGAAAAAATAATAATGACTTTACAAGTTGTATTGCTAAAATGACACAGAATAGTAATATCGCATTATTGTTGATGATAAAAACAATGTTTCTTAAGAGCCCTCTCAAATTAACAAAGATTTCTTTCTGTTACAGCTCAACAGGCAGTGAATTTAGATAGATAGATAGATAGATAGACAAACAGACAAATAGATAGATAGATAGACAGACAAACAAATAGATAGATAGATAGATAGATAGATAGATAGAAATATAGATAGATAGATAGATAGATAGATAGATAGATAGATAGATAGATAGATAGATAGATAGATTTTTGAAAGTTGACCATATGACTTTACTTTTCTAATGTTGAAAATGTGTGTCCGATAACAAGCTCAAGTTTCTTGCAAGTGAATACACTTGAGTGAAATCAGATACTTCGTCTGGACCCAAACAATGAAGCATAACAACACAATTTTAAAAAATGTGTTGTATTCTGCTGTGAACTGAAAAAGAGTGCAGCATAACAATAAAATAAAAGATGTTTTATATTCTGCTGTGAACAGGTAACCAGTGAAGAATAACAATAAAATACTGGGGTATTTACTCCATAATTCTCACATAGATTTCTGTGTATGAGTTTTGTCACTTCGTTGTGTCTTTTGGTGCATTCTGTTCCAGCCAGAAACTGATATCCGGATAATATATGTTCACTAGTTTTAATCCTTGTTTTTGCAGAGTCTGTATTTGAAATAATTTGAGATTTTCACATTTTTATTTTGTGTGATTTCGTGTTTAGTGCTTGATCTTGTGCAGCTGTTATGAATGCTTCTATTTCTGCTTTCAAACCTGCCTCTTTCAACCATTTGTATGTTGATTGTTTTGGCGATGTTCATCAGCCTGTGTCATATACTGGCCATGTTGAGGTTTTATGTTTCTAATGCTAGTGCCTGTTTAGTTGTTTTCTTCCACTTTTCTTTGTCTCTTTTAGGGGGTGGGTATAATCCATTCATCTTTACTTCATCTATCAGTGGCTCATCATTCTTGTTATTCCAGATGTAGTCCACAAGGCCAATGACTTCTCCTTCAATGACATCTTTGATTTCTTGAGATCTCTGCCTCCCCTTTTCCGAGATACAAATAGCCTGTCTATGTCTGCTTTGGGGAGTAAAGCTTTATGTATTGTGAGTAGTTTTCTTGATTTTCTGTCCAGTTCATTTATTTCATTTGTTCTCTATTATATGATACCTCCAATTTTGCTGGTTAAGAATTAAGAGCTTGTATTTTGTTAGCTCAATTTGACTTTGACTTCAGGACTTGTCTAACCCGCTTTTCATACTCTATCTCTTAATTTGGACTTCACTCTGCATATTTTCTTGATGTTGTTATAATATCCACAGGAATACGTATCCACTTTCCATCGAAACATCATAGTTATTATTATTACTACTATTATTACTATTAAAACGTCTTGGTGGTTTAGAGTACATTTATCATATTCTAAGTGGTAGCAAAACGTAAATTCTGGACGTTCAAAGATGGTGGATGGTGCAGGGGTGGTGGTGTTAGGGGAGTGGGTATTAATAAATTAATTCACCTATTCATTTATTCCTCCCTGTATTGTATGGTCGAATTTATTATGGTAGGTTATGTACTTTTGCTCACGCAATGAATGCATGTAGTGCGATTTGTTTAAAGTTAGGTCTTTTCAGTAAAGATAACTCTCATCTTAGAAGCAGAAAAACGTATTTGCGTCTTATGCAAGTAATTCCTGATTTCTCAGTCTCAGTGACATATTGACACGAATGAAACAGAAGACAATAAGCTCGATGAGAAAATAGAGTGACCAATTGCCCGATCAACAACTAGAAACAAAAATCATTTAAAGAATCAGCAAAACCCCAAAATAAATCATTTAAAGAATCAGCAAAACCCCAAAATAAATCAGTTAAAGAATCAGCAAAACCCCAAAATAAATCATTTAAAGAATCAGCAAAACCCCCAAAATAAATCATTTAAAGAATCAGCAAAACCCCCAAAATAAATCATTTAAAGAATCAGCAAAACCCCCAAAATAAATCATTTAAAGAATCAGCAAAACCCCCAAAATAAATCATTTAAAGAATCAGCAAAACCCCCAAAATAAATCATTTAAAGAATCAGCAAAACCCAAAAACTACAACAAACCTTTCAATCACTTCCGAATGTCTAGCAACTTTAATGCGATCCTTACATAATACAGACTACTTTGCTGTAAGAACGGAGCTTGTCATACACTTTCATCCCCATTCCCATATATTATATTAAAATATCACCTCTTTGTAATTCAAGACAAAATTTAAATTATTTTTTTTTAGGTGAAAAATACTATTCAGTTTCAACTACCACCCCCAAACCTTTTAAAAGTAAGCATTTACTAGACCAGTTGTCAAAGCAGACTGTCGGTCGGGGCAAAACGTTAACTCCAAATACTCGCTTCCTGTAGTGCATAGCATAGAGCAGCAAGAGTCGCTTGACTAAATGATTTTGGTTGTTGCGGTCATGGTGGTCAGGGAGACAACCCTGATATCTGGCATAGGCCAGATTAGCATTGGCGCTACAAATTGATCGGTGATTAATTTGAAATGTCATGGTGTTTCGCTTCTCTCGGAATTGAATGATGGCAGGGGCGATAATTAGAGAAGCTATTTAGACGAGACGATTATGGACAGTGATGCGTAAACCTAAGAACATCTCTTCACTATGCGGAGGCAGGAGAGTAAATCTAAATTAATTGTACGTTCTTCACTTATGACCTTCATCTTTTCATTTAGAGAGAGAGAGAGAGGATGTCAATTGTTATAAATTTCGTTAACCGTGGTTTTTGACTTGTAAATATTGTTAGATATTTATACATTTATTCAAAGTGCATTTAGAGAAATTAGTATAAAGACAAACAGACAAACGAAATGGGTTATCACTATTTCTAGATTTAATTGTTATATAAATTGTTAAATTGTCGAAGTAACCCGACCTTGGGCACTCCTTATGATGGTATTTTAGGTATTGTCAGAGTTGGAGTAAACACTCGAGTCGAGAATATGCTAAGAATTGCTGATGTAATGCAAACCAGTTCCAACTGGATGAGTAGTTTTTATTATCAAATGATTAAGATTTAGGAAAACGAGACCAGCCAATGGGCTGAGACAAAAGTTTACCTGTTGTAGAGAATTCTATTGTCTAATCACTTGAATTTGGTGTGGCAAGAAGTCTGGTCATGAAAGACAGTCATTAGCTTAATAGTGAGTTAACTGACTGATTGAGAGATAATAGACTTAGAAATAGTTCATGCATTTTTGCTACCTATATGTTGTACGTGCATTTTAGGTAGAGATGTATAATTTGAGTAGATTATTATTTCTATAAATTGTGAACTGAAACTGTCAATCAGTAGATAGATAGATAGATAGACAGATAGATGGACAGATAGAAAGATAGATAAATAGATAGATAGTTTTAAAGGACATAAGGATGGCACACTAAAAGCAGTCAAAAGAGATAGATCACTAGATGAATAGACAGACATGACAGAGAGATGCATGAAATCATAAGTGGACGAATAAACGAACTAATTTAACTGTTTGCTAATTAAGCCAGGGTTAATAAATTCGGGAGGCATCGCCCTCATTACATTAAATAGTACGAGAAGCGTGTAACTTATTATAAAATGTAGTAACACAAACTCTTTTAGAAAAGTGTAACCGTCCATTCATAAAAGCACTACTATATGCAATTATTCATGTGTGAAAATCTCAAACACAAGTATTCTTAGAAAACCGCAGGCCAATTACATCATATGAATGAATGCAGATTTCTTTTCAGAATAACCTGCTAGCATTATATTCCACACTTCTGACATAGTGAGTCAAAGTTCGAGAATGTTCTATGAAGCAATTTCAAAATGAGGGCACTTCTACACGTCAGTGATCATCTTCTCTAGGACAGGCTTATGCGTTCAGTCAGCAAGCCGAACATAAAAACTGGATGCAAATACAGGACCCTTGACTTGAACACGTCTGTCAATAGAGTTGCTAGTTGAACGAGACCTGAAAGGGGACAGCACAACTTTGTTAACGTATGTCTAACTAATGTGAAGTGCGCCTTTAATAGGCTTCAAAAGTAACACTTGACTTTTGTGAATATAAAATCTATTCTCTGGCCCCAATGAAGGAAAGGAAAAGATCCCCTCCAAAGATTAAAAAACAAAAACCCCAAAACTCATTTTTCTTTTCTTTCTCAGCGAACGGCATGAACGCTCCGCCAGCCGTTGAAAAACAGGAATATAAAAAAAACAGCAATTATTCTTTAATCCTTGCAGCTCTGCCAGGCATGAGAAATTCCTTGTTAACTTAATAGATCAAATATGACAGGACATGAAAGGTAAGGTTATCTTTTCTGGAGCAGAGGATGTACGGCAGAAACGGATCAGATGTACATTTTGTTCATACCCGTCGACGCTTGGAAATGTGTCATAGATCCTAAATGAGACCAGAAGACCGGAAATACAACACCTCCTGTTGAAAGTTTGCATTTAGTTTACATTATAAATCACAAAGACACAAGCACATCTGATCCGAGAAAAGATATACAGTACATAAAAAAAAAATCCCAAAGAACTATTATTTTACTGACGGAAGGAGAACAGTATGAGACTGTGTATTACTTCTGTAAACAGCGCCACAACAGCGACAACCGCTGAAGGTTTGAACAATTGCTTGAGTAGAGCCCAATGAGGAGCATATTTCGCCCCTTCAGTCTAATTATAAAGATTTGGGATGAATGTTGTCAAAGATACATGCCAGATCACGAGTATTTTCTTTTATATAAAAATCAATGATTTGCCTTTGAATTACAATTACATTATAAGGCATATAATGGATAGATAGTTTCATTGTGTAGATACAGTTTTTATTTTGAATCGACCCAATAAGACATCAGAACACATCTGCAGGGGGGGGGGGGGGGAATGTACGCAAAATTATTTCTGTTCTTTGAACATATTTACAAAACCAGTACTCTTCTAGTTGACGGCTTCTTTAAATAAATCCTATTCAAAGTAAATACTAATATTAAGCCAAATGATTCTAAATGCACAAAGTATAGTAATCGTCTTCCATACAGCAGCCAGAATGAAATCAGGCGACCATCAACACTATTGACCTAAATGTGAGAAGAGGAAAGTATTTTTAGAAACACAAAGGCAATAAGCAGCACGGTGTCGCTCATTATTTTGTGTGTGTGTGTGTGTGTGTGTGTGTGTGTGTGTGTGTGTGTGTGTGTGTGTGTGTGTGTGTGTGTGTGTGTGTGTTTGTTTGTGTGTGTGTGCTTTATGTCTATCAGTCAACTATCGGAATCCTTATTAATATTCAACACGACAAAATTATATTCTATGAGATTTAACACTTTCATGTATGCTTTGACTCTGGATAACTGAGTTTCCTATTGGACCAAGATACAGATTTGTTTAAAATATAAAAATACGATTATTATTCCTATACTGGACATATTTGGTTCCCTGAAAGTTTGATCGGTTGTCGTTTTCGAGAAGGGTCTTTCTCGGTTGTCATCCTAGTTCGAGTAGTCTTTCTTAGTAACTCGATGAATAACGTTCCACATTTCACAAAACGTTCCACATTTCACAAAACGTTCCACATTTCACAAAACGTTCCACATTTCACAATCTTAAGGTGCCAGTACTAAATGCACGATTGTGCTTTCCAACTAAAAATTACTTTCTTGTGCTTACTTACAATCAATAATTATGGCTGTATTATTTGTGTCTTGGATTTTTGGCAGGAGCCATTACTATTGATAATAATTTTGAAAATGTTGATGAATTGATGGTAGTGATAATAATAAATAATATTAACAGTTATTTGACCATAACCCATGCAGCTTTAATGACCAAGTAATTACGTGGAGGCATGAGACTTCACTGGGGAGGCAAGGCGCCAGTGGCGAAAAAAGGACGGTCCATTCACGATCCAGTGAACACAGTGGCTAGCATGGCAGGAGACAAACATGGAAGGTGCGAAGAACACGACCGCCAGTTAGACAGTACGGTATCAGGTTCAACGCTGAGCTGTTTACCAAAGCATTCCATCTTTACACTGGCCCTAGCCAAGCCAAATGGAAGTAATTTTTCTACCAATTTGCCATCCGACCCACTCCTGTCGACTTGGCGTGGACTCGGTAAAGGGTCGGGTCAATAACGACTTATAAGGTAGTTTGTCAGGTAAAGTCTTCCATCATTTAGGGGAGACAACAACTGAATCTGAAATTTAGTAAAATGGTTCAGAATTTTGCAGAAAATCGAGGATTGATGAATTGTTTCTGGAAATAAAATTACTTTGTCTCTTTCATTTCAATCAATCTTTCCATCATCTATATGTAGATACGGTTTTAGTCAGTCTCATCGACAGATGACGGCTTTGTTTTTATTCACGATTCATTGTTGTTTAAAAGTCGAGACACAGTTCGAAGTATTATTGCAATACGTAATTCACACAAAGAATATTAACACACGTTTGATATTCACAAATGGTCTTAACATAGTTGTCTATAATTGATCTTCACACAAAGAATCTTAACACACGTTTGATATTCACAAATGGTCTTAACATAGTTGTCTATAATTGATCTTCACACAAAGAATCTTAACACACGTTTGATATTCACAAATGGTCTTAACATAGTTGTCTATAATTGATCTGCACACAAAGAATCCTAACACACGTTTGATATTCACAAACGGTCTTAACTTAATATCCATAATTGATCTGCACTCAAGTACGATTTCTACAAAGATAATTATGATTATCATAAATAATTTTATCATAAGGAAGATTCTCATAAACTGCAATAAGTACAAAAACCACAAGTAGAATTAACATATGGTATCAACAAATGGTCTTAACATAATTATGATTATCATAAATTGTCTTAATATAAATAAGATTTCCCCAAAAGGTCTAAACCTGAATATGTCCACAGTTGGACTTAATAAAAGTATAATATATATATATAAATGATTTTAAAATGGTTTTAAATATATATATATAAAGTGATTTAAAAATAAGTGTGTATTCAATATACAATCTTATATTATATCCAAAATTGCTTTAACATAATTGTGATATCCACAAATAGTTTTAGCATCAATGTGATGTCCACAAATGGTCTTGACATAAGTATGGTGTCACAAATGGTCTTGACATAAGTATGGTGTCACAAATGGTCTTGACATAAGTATTATGTCACAAATGGTCTTGACATAAGTATGGTGTCACAAATGGTCTTGACATAAGTATGATGTCACAAATGGTCTTGACATAAGTATGGTGTCACAAGTGATCTTATCGGTATGATTTCCACAGTTACCTTTTTTGGACTCTGGTTTTATACGACTGATCAGATCTATCGCCACTTTTATGAAATTGAATCTCGTTGATTGGTAGATCGCCTAATGGTTTGAGTTGGTTGTCTTTTGGCATATAACACTTTTTCCACTGCTAACGTCACTTCAATAGTCTCACTAGCCAGATCACTCTTTAATCAGTAATGGACATGAACAACCACCCACTTTTTGCCTTTTGCCTCTTTTGTCAATTTGTTTATTGTTCTTTCACTTCATGTTCATTCACAACAAAGACTTGTTTTTGTCTATCAGGACAGTTTCGCGATACGTGCTTTAATTTATTACAAGTGTAACATCTTTATTTATCACGCCCCTGTACGCAGACTTTCTTTATTCTTCCTTTCACAAGTCCATTTTTATTAGCACTTTCTTTCTTCCCTTCACTCAGTTCAGAGATGTATTATGTGAGTAGACTATTATTTCTAAAATTTATAAACTATGATGCTTATATGTAGTAAGGTAAACACTTGACATTGTTTCTATCAACATGTTCATAAACTATTATGCTATATGCAGGTATAGGGTTAATAAATACTGTTGCAGGAAACTATAAGTTGAGACCAGAATGTAAGAAACAATGGAGTTAAAGGAATACTGGAATTTTAGTGTTTGTTCCGTGAATTTATTTTGACAGGGAAAAGCAATTTCTTATCAGAATCTCCTGGTTCACAGATTATAGACTGCTACAACTGTGGTAAATGTGAGAGATGTCTGCTTGTTAGCTTATTGATATGTAATACTGTATTATTCTTGTTAGTTCATTAATGTATACCACTATATATACTTTATTAATTCATTGATATATAACACTGTATAGATCTTGTTAGTTCATTGATATGTACCATTTTATTTGTTCATTGATATGTACCTCTGTATAGATCTTGTTAGTTCATTGATATATATATATATATATATATATATACCACTGTATTTACCTTGTTAATATATTGATATTTAGCACTATATCTATAATGTGTGAACATTACAATATAGAGACAATATCTCACCATTTCATTCATGTATGTGCAATACTGCCTGCATGCTGAGTCAGTTCGCATGAGCGTAATGTGCAACTTTATCCAGACCCTTGTCCAAAAACTAAGTCCCAATTGTAATGCAAAGTTAAAATATTATTTTGTGTGAGATGCAATCTTAGTGCAACCCAAAGCACGTGGAAACTTGGGGCGCTTAATCAGCTCGTAAACTATAGATAGTCACGTGATCTAGTGCATCTGTCTGATTGTGTGCCTGCAGTATGGGTGGTATAAACAATGTAGTCGCATTCCATTGTGTCGGCGTTAAGTGGCGGTGTCACCGCCTGCCAAAGATTGCGACACTGGAAGCTGACTACAGTGTTGCGAGTGCACCTAAGAGCTTGAAACAAATATGTAGATCGCTGTCTTTGTCCATTTGTTTATTTGTGTTGCAATGGTGACGATTTAGCTCGTCTTGAATAACAGTGCTCTACATTAGTTAACTAATTAACTCTCGTTTTCATGTTGTTCATTTACCTTTTTAATATTCATTAGAGACAACCCCTGTCCTTTATTTTATTAAGGCCGAATGAAAGACTTATAAAAGTTTATTTACCTATCCTAGAAATGCCAAAACAATAGGATCTATTTCTCATAAACAATAATTTGTTTTGGCTTCAGATATAGGCAGGCTTGTATTTATTTCTGTCTTTAAAAGATATTCTTACAACAATGTGTTCAAATAAAATCAGATAATATATATTATTGTAACCCCAAAATAGTGTATATATTATTGTAACCCATTGCTACTGTTTCGGATTCAGGAACTGTTAAGTTGTGTAACATGTTTGAAACATAATTCGCCATGTACACGTATGTGGAAACCATGATGGCCAACATGTTTATCACATTTTTGTAATTTACTAAAATAAAGAATATGCATTGCCAATGGGCTGCGTTTCCTTTGAATACCCTGTGCAATCATAGAACCAAAAATGAAACAATACCAAGTTGGTCACGTATTCTGTACTTGTTGTACTGCACAAAATGCTTGCGCAGGTTTATCACAACACTTCTGGGATAAAAACATCATCGCAATTTGTTTTTGGTTATGAAACTGATATAGATGAGATTCATGTTGATGTACATAATTAATGTTAACATGACTATCATATTGATAGGGGTCAGTTTGTGTTTTCGAACAATATATTCCGGACCACAGCATTTGTCACTTAGCGATTATCCTGTTTGAAAGGCTTTACACCCACTCTAGGTAATCATCATTTGTTGAGACTTGACACTTTCTGTAAGTGATCTCACTTTGTTGAAAGTTTGACACCTACCCAAAGTGATCTCCCTTTATTGATAGATTTTACAATCACTCCAAGTTATTTCCCTTTGTTGAACGACTTAAAACCCACCCTAAGTGATCTTCATTTGTTGAAGGTCTTGATACCAATCCCAAGTGATCTTCTGTGTTGAAAGACTTGACACCCACCCCAAGTGATCTATATACCCATTGCAAGGTATCTCCCTTTCTTAAAAGTTTACACCCACCCCAAGTGATCTGTATACCCATTGCAAGGTATCTCCCTTTCTTAAAAGTTTACACCCACCCCAAGTGATCTGTATACCCATTGCAAGGTATCTCCCTTTCTTAAAAGTTTACACCCACTCCAAGTAATCTCCCTTTGTTGAAAGATTCGGGTCCATAACTGACAGTTAATTAGTCACTACACATCTACAGTTAACAATAAGTAATAATTATATGAGGCAATAATAGACTAATTCTGACAGTGAAATAAACATTACACAAATTATTGAAATATAAAAAAAGACGTTCATTGGATCAATTTGATCGATAAGTGCCCTATTTCATTTTGTTAAAGATTTCCAATCTAGCTCCCCTAACAGCCAGCTGAACCTGAATTCAGGTTAACGTACTGCTACATCCCAACAGGTCACACGCATGCATAAGTCTCCGAAATGGTCTGCGGTGACATCATGGGTAGTTAACTCTTATCTATGTGCTGGAGCAATTGAATACTTTGTAGAGACAAGTGCTTCACAGACGTCCACCCTGTAACAAGTTGTTGATATTCAATGATACCATAAACTGTTTAAATCTTGCTTTTCTTTGTCTCCTGCTTTGCAAGTATGAAGTCTGACGTCAAAGTGTGTATAAACTACTTTATGTGAATGAAGTATAATAAATTGTCAAAGTATGTATACCAAGTGCGTACAAGTATGAAGTCTGACGACAAAGAGTGTGTATCCTGCTTTACGAGTATGAAGTCTGGCATCAAAGTATGTATAACCTGCTTTACATGTATGAAGTCTAATGTCAAAATGTGCATACCAAAGCTGTACATGTATGAAGTCTGACGTCAAAGTGTGTATAACATGCTTCACATGTATGAAGTCTAATGTCAAAATGTGCATACCAAAGCTGCAAGTGTATGAAGTCTGACGTCAAAGTGAGTATAACCTGCTTTACAAGTATGAAATCTGAAGTCAACGTGTGTATAATCTGCTGTACATGTATGAAGTCTAAGGTCAACGTGTGTATAATCTGCTGTACACGTATGAAAAGTGTGGGTGTGAAAGTATAAAGTCTGACACAAAAGTATATATACCAAGGAGGAAATTATAAAAATAAGTTGTACAGAATTTGGAAAAATACTTTACCTTGGTTTCTAAACACGTATGTGTATATATATACACACAGTATAGTTCTCTAGCACCATTGTACTTCACTGTGATGCTTGCTGGTCTTGGAGCTTTTATCTTTATCAAGGTTAGTGCCAGCCAAATGAAGTAGGGTCAAGAGTGTAGCAGTTATGATTTTGTTTCTCTACGCAGTTGTTCTTCATTTTCATTTTGGCGATTCGCATTCATCATCTATCACAGACTGCCATTATAAGCATAAAACAAGAAGTGTCTGGATATTATGATGCAAGGGTGGGTTAGCAAATTTATAATTACAAACCTAATCTTTTCTTAAATTTGATTTCGGGAGGGCTATTCTTGCCTTTGCCGATCGACATTAAAAGGTACATTAAAAAATAAAATAAAATTCATCATTTTGATAAACTCATTTGAAAAGTATAAATATGGATCTGACCTTTAGCTGCTTTATAAATTATATTCTCTCATAGCTTCAGCATAACACCTTTTCATTTTCAATAGACACAGTTCACCTTTCAGCGCAGGTTTTAGATACTAGTACTTTACAGGTTTTAGATACTAGTACTTTACAGGTTTTAGATACTAGTACTTTACAGGTTTTAGATACTAGTACTTTACAGGTTTTAGATACTAGTACTTTACAGGTTTTAGATACTAGTACTTTACAGGTTTTAGATACTAGTACTTTACAGGTTTTAGACACTGGTACTTTACAGGTTTTAGTTACTAGTACTTTACAGTCAAGTATTCAGTGTTAGTACTAACCGCATAAACACGACTAGATGATTAAAAGAAAAATTTCACAATCTACCATAGTGAATGTAACCAAGGAAAAATGCAAAATTACTCTCTGCTTAATTTTAATGTGTTTTTATTTAAGCAATCGTCACGCCTAACCGAGTTAAAAACAGACCCGGTTGCTTTACAAACATCAAAGTATCTGATTAAGTATGTATTGAAAACATATTTAACTGATTTACTTTTTCAACTATAACGGTGGCTTTCAGTCAAATTTCGAACTCCGAAAGCATCATCTTTGAGGTTTGCGGTAAATCCAGCAATTGTTTACTTAGTTTGTCAAGAAACATTGCCCCCCATCCCCCCAACCCGCGATAAACCCGTCAGGCGGGCATGCACACTCCACTCCAACATACTTTTGTCTACTGTTAACCGGACTGAAATCAATGGCCACAATTATGCATCTAGGTCCATTCTACAATTAAGCATAAGCGACACTTTTTTTTAACAGCTGCTGCTCGGCACAAAACAATCCATTCAGACCCATTTCGGCCATTTATGTCATTTAAGTAAATATAACAAAACATGGTCATCTGGCTTAAGGTCCAAACAGGTCTAGACCTCAACAAAGAACTTCCACTAAACAGTACAGCTTAACCTCCAGCCAATCACAGATGTCCACTTGCAAGCGTTCCTTGTACACTTCTAGATTCCATGGTCACCTCATTCAATCAGCCGTTCCGATCAACGTGTTGTGTCTGTCTATGGTTAGAACAGTTCAAAGAATTAATTTTCACGCATCACCACACTTCACTTCCCTGAGTTTGGAGTTTGGAGACGCCCTCCTGGAGAGAGGCAGCGCCAGACAAGGCCGTGTTAGCCTCTGTGTGTGTGAACGCCCCTCTTTCAGTTAAAAGTGATGAGAGCTGTAATGAGTTTTTAGATTGCCGCTTTGACCCCAGGGGCAGCAATGATCGTGATTGCATGTGCTGGTTATGAGAGGTGTCTTTACAATTAAAAGGGTTAAAACTCAATTGATTGGAGGCCCACACTTCCATACATTTGTATATTTTAGTAGTTGTCTTTCGTTAGCGCGAAAGCGGCGGAAGCGCCCCCTACACTCACTCAATCAAATGTCTTTCGTTGGATTTGGTTTTCATGTCCACTTCAGACAGGTGCAAAACACGTAAGGAGAGATATACGCCATGGAAAAGATAAACATAACGCCAAGGGTGGAAAGAGTGGGGGCCTTCCTGGGATTTTCTGATTGTTTTGAAGCAATTTTTCAGCCACAATGCGGATATTCTACTTTTTCACAATTTATCACTACCTAGGGATCCTGAACGGTCCGTAGCACACTGGACCTGCTTTACTGTCCCACCTGACGGAATAGATCTCTAAGTGAACAGTTAAGATAATTCATAAAGTTTTCATCCAGAGCAGGAATCGAACCTGTGCCACTTGAGCCACGGGTTTGACTTAGCTACTTAGGAGGTTTGTTATTTCATCATCCCAGCCCTATGATGTCTGCGTTATCTATGAAACATCATCGCTACAATCTCTCAGTCTCAATAATTTTCTGTCTCTTCTTCCATCTTCAACTCTCCATCAGCCTTAGAGTTCGCTAGATCAGTGCGCCGGAAGTGGACGTTGAGCAGAAATGAATCAATCAGTCTATTCTGCTTGTCCTTGTCATGGCCTAGCAAGTTCATTATTACAATTATGGTTCTACTAAATTAACTCCAAAAGCTCCACTCTTTGTGGCTTTATTTGAACAGCCGTTGTCGGCAGTACGACGCACGTTATGAAACAATCAACCAAACAACGTACAAATATATCTTTTTGCACACGCGTCTACCCATGCCGAGTGTCTCTAGTCTCGCTTAAGTCACTCTTGACTGAACTCAATCACTCGTAATCTATTCAAGTGTCTTGCTTTAAATCCCGTAAGTTGCCGGGTGACTCTCACTGTTGAACTACAGACGCCGAAAGACTCCCCCATTTATCAGAGCGGTCCGCTCAGAAATTTGGATACGGATAGTTTAGTGTGTGTGGGACCGCAGTGGTTGGCACGAAACTATTGTTCTCGGGGCAGAAACTTTCCTTCTCAAGGACAAGCAGCAGTTTTTAAGACTTGCATTTTCTTGAGCCGCAAACACCATTTCCAGCTTAATGTCTCTTGAGGTTATTTCCACTACTGACGTTATTTCCTTTTCTTTTCTGACGTTATTTCTCCTTCTTGTAGTGTTTCTGACGTTATTTCATTTTCTTTTCTGACGTTATTTCTCCTTCTTGTAGTGTTTCTGACGTTATTTCTCCTTTTTTTTTCTTTTTTTT
Source organism: Sinotaia quadrata (assembly GCA_028829895.1). Taxonomy (NCBI): domain Eukaryota; kingdom Metazoa; phylum Mollusca; class Gastropoda; order Architaenioglossa; family Viviparidae; genus Sinotaia; species Sinotaia quadrata. The sequence goes on from CM054180.1 coordinate 43,767,220, forward strand.
TTTAGTGTTTCTGACGTTATTTCCTTTTTTTTTTAATGTTCCTGATGTTATTACCTTCTTTTTTAATGTCTCAGAGGTTCTTTCTTTTTCTTTTAATGTCTGTGACGTTATTTTCTTTTCTTTTAACGTCTCTTGAATATTTTCTCCTTTCTTTTTATATCTCTTGAATTTGCCTCTCAATCTTTTAATGTCTCAGGCGTTATTTCCTTTTCTTTTAATGTCTCTGACTTTATTTCCTTCTCTTTTAATGTCTCAGAGGTTCTTAACTTTTCTTTTAATGTCTCTGACGTTATTTCCTCTTCTTTTAACGTCTCTTGGTTCTTTAATATTTCTTGAATCTTTTATTGTCTCTCGATGTTATTTCCGTTTCTTTTAATGTCTCTTGTGTTGTCTCCCTTTCTTTTAATGTCTTGCTATTTTTTCATTTTCTTTTCATGTTTCTGGATGTTGTCTCTGGATGTTTCTTTTCTTGTACTTAGTATTTGTTTTTTGTTTTTTCCTTATGCTGCATAATAATGTTGTTTGTCCATTTCTCGAAGAGTTTTTTTTTCTCCACAATGTTTTAATGTCTCTTGATGTTATCATCGTTTCCTTTCTATTAAATGTCTCTTGATGTTGTTTATTTTCTCCCTTTGTTAACTTGCATTTAATGTTTTGCTTGTTGTCTGTCCCCGCCTCTTAATTTAGTTTTCTTTCTTCCCTTTCTTAATATTGTTTGATATTGTCATTTTCTTTTTCTTCTAATCTCTTAATGTTGTTTTTTCCCTTCTCTTTTCTTGTATTTAGTGTCTTGCATTTTTCTTTTTCTTTTTTTTTTTCAACCCGAAGACCTTACATTGCGCAGTTAGTAAACCACACGACTTTTAACACAGAATTTCACTTCATGAACGACAGCTGCTATATAATCCATGGAACTATAAGATCTTTTACTAACTGTGCTTTTTATTTATTAAATATTTTCTTTCCCCCCATCTAAATAGACAGATAGAATGGGCCTTGATTAAGGACAATTTTAAACAGGGAATAACATCAGACTGTTTAGAAGTCAGTAAGCTTGACACTTTAAATTTAAACAAGATTAAGCAGATTTTGTTAAAACTGCTGATTAAAAAGAATCACTGTGCACCGATTCGCACCGCAACGCGTATCCGACATTGTTAAACACACACATACACCGCACACACATACACACGCGTGCGCACACACACATACACACACACTCGCTAGGACACATACAACAGCAAACTTACTTCGCCCTCGTCCCTCATCAAAATGTGCCGCACACGTCACACACTTCTATACACGCCTATTTTCGTAAACACATTCATAACATCCGCACCAGAAACATCCGCAACCACAATCACATAAACGGATGAAACAATACACAATCACACATGCACACACAACATAATCGCACACATATACATGGGCCTTACATGCCACACACATAGACACACACATGTGTAAAAAATAATAGCTGACCTGTGCATATTGTCAAACATTCATTAGAGCATTCTCTGGCACCGATGGCAAACCTCATGTCTGCACAAAGAATGAACAGTTTTCTCATTAAAATCGTTCCAGTCCCTCGCTAAACAAACCTGAGTATTTTCTCAGGCAACAAGGCGCATTATAGTTACAGCACGGGAGCATACATCTTTAGATGTTATGTTCCGTTTTTCTTTATTGTGTCAGTTTGTTGTGAAGACAGCATCTCTCTCTTGTGTCTGGTGTGTACAACACAGAGGTCGTGTTAGGGTAAAACTGAAATGTTGTACGTTTACGGCTTTTGATGTTTAAGTTTAATCCAATCTTCTAGTAGAGCCAAGGTGAAGGATGTATTTTAAAACTGAAATGCAAATAACAACGTGACCAAGGTACGAAGGATGTATTTTAAAACTGAAATGCAAGTAACAACGTGACCAAGGTACGAAGGACTTGTTATAGTTAACTTATAGTTTACGTACGTCCGCAAACCGTTGGCTTGCGGTACAATTTACTACCTATTAGGCCAAGGAACCACTGGCATATAATATAATAGCCAAACGTTTTTTTAAAAATTTACATATCATGCAATTAGCTACAACAGTCTTACTAATGGACAGGATCTTCAACAGTCATACTAATGGACAGGGTTTACAAAAGTCTTACAATTGGACAGGATCTACAACAGTCTAATAAGTGGACATGATCTACAACAATCTAATGGACAGGTTTATAATATTCTTACTAATGGACAGGGTCTACAATAGCCTTACCAGTGGACAGGGTGTGCAACATTCTTATCTATTTATGGACAGATTATGCAGCAGTCTTATTTATGGGCAGGGTCTAAAACAATTTTACTGATGGGAAGGACCTACAATAGTCTAACTAATTTACAGTCTACAATTAACATACTTATGACCAGGTCTACAACAGTCTTACTAATGGTAGAATCTAAAACCATTTTTACTAATTGACAGGGTGTATAAGACAATCTTACTAATGTACTAGATCTAAGTAATGAGCATGGTCTCAACAGTTCAGTCGATGGAAAGGCTTATTTTTAATCTCATTATAACTTCGAATGTTCATCTGCTTTTCAATAAATGAAAATGGCGTCAATGGTGAGTGGCAAAATGAATTCAAATATAAATTAGTTATCATCAATTTTGTTTTGTTTAGAGACGATAACTGTTTTATGGAGCTATTAAAAATATGATTAATAATCATTGAGATTAAACTCAATGTTTAACTGCTTTATACAATGGAAGCTTTATACAATGGACACAATGGATCAAGATGGTGCCTCTGCTAGACCGTGAAATTGGCTTTTGTTCCTTCACTTACGTCTTACAGTGTTTACACCGATCCATAGAACAGTGGGAGAGACAGTCTGAGGGAGACTACTCCAGGACAGCGAGAGATCATTTCTGAGGCACGTGTAAGAGTTATTGCCCGTGAATAACTTTTGTAATACATGTTTGCAACTGACACCAGCGAGAAATAAATCTTGAGACAATTTTTCACTTTCTAACCCCCTCCCGCCCCCGTTTCTTTTGTCGATACGTGAACTCGAAATATCATATCACTTTAACTGAATTATAAATGGCAAACAGTATGGATAACTGAAGATGTATTATATACAGTACATTACATATGTGTCTGTTAGTACGATCCGTTACATTTCTTGGCATTGTTGACTAGCACACTAGCTCATGAACTGCCGATTACAAGACAATGAAAGTAGTAATTATGGCAAGTTTTATATAACAACTTTTACATTAACACATTCGTTTAAACACTGTATAACAGGGCTGTTCGTAGTTTTATATAACAACTCGTACATTAATACATTCGTTTAAACACTATATAACAGGGCTGTTCGTAGTTTTATATAACAACTCTTACATTAACACACTCGTTTAAACACTGTATGACAAGGTTGTGTCGTAGTTTTATATAACAACTATTACATTAATACATTCGTTTAAACACTGTATGACAAGGTTGTGTCGTAGTTTTAATATAACAACTATTACATTAATACATTCGTTTAAACACTGTATAACAAGGTTGTGTCGTAGCAAAATGTATTTTACAACTCGAACAGTGCCGTGTTTAAACAACAAGTACCTCATCAACATTTTGAAGAAACAGATAATTCTATTATCGTAATAACAACTCTAATAAAAAGTGTTGTATCGCAAAAATACATAATTCTAATGGAATCATATCATTTAACAAATACAGAAATACAAGTAAATCAACAAAGCGTATAGTCTAAATCCAGCTTCTCACACCTTCAACATTAATCCTTCGCACTCGAATGTGTCAGTGCCAACCAATATTTGCAAAGTAAAATTGCAAATATTTTGGATTATCCATGGGCCAAAAGAACCGTTCATTCTACTGAGATAGAGTTGCATGAAATTATATCATGTGACAGTGAGTCCAAGCAATTAACAACTGCATGAAATTACATTATGTCACAGTGAGTCCAAGCAATTAACAACTTCATGAAATCATATCAGATCACAATGAATCCCAACAAACAACAACTGCATGAAATCACAATCATGTCCTAAATGAGTCCAAGCAATTAAAAACTACATGAAATCACATAAAATCATAATGAGTCCAAGCAATTAACAAATGCATGAAATCAGTGCAAGTCATAATGAGTCCAAGCAATTAACAATTGCATGAAAACAATGGATGACTCATTTGTTCACTCCTGATTCGGAGTTCAAACCTGTGGAAAGAAATATTCCATTTGTTATTTACTCTATGGGATCAGAAAGAGAATAACTACGGGAGTGTTTATTGTGCGACAACAATTAGTCAAAGAAAACCCTGCTCCTAGCAAAATATGGACATTGAGTACAGGGTCTGGATGCCAAGAAATAAACACAGGTTTGCAAGTAAGGGAAACAAATGTTTTATCTGTTTTTCGTCGATCTTTTCGTCAGACATTTTGTAGGAGTTGTATCTCGTTGATATTACAATTTATTCTGTTACCGTATCTATCTATCTATCTATCTATCTATCTATCTATCTATATCTATCCTTTTCTATAATGCTCGTTTTCTTTCATCCTCCATTCTAAATTTAAAATGTTGATTAAAAGACAAAGCAATTGAAAGAGATATGATGAAAATAATAGGAAGTTGCTAATTTAAAAACAGTGTCAACCTTTGAACAGTGACAACGTAATTGAGTTGTTCTTTACTGAAAGTGATTGTAGGCTAGTCGGATACATGCTGTAGCCTAGTTGGAATAATTTCTCTATAGAATGAAATAATGTATGAGACAAAGTACACCTCAAACAAATAACAAAAAATATTCACTATAAAAGACGTCTGCATTGTAAATAACAGCCTGAATCATTCACTCACGCTCTCTCACTCACACATACACGCACTTACACAGCACACACGTATCAATTCGCCAACAACAACAACACATGCAATAATGTACATATTTATATTGACGGACTACTTGTCTTCACCTTCTAACATCACGATACCATTATAGTCACACAGGTTCACAGATACACACACTTCTAAACTGAAACATGTTTATTTCAGCTGACACACTTTGAATGCTGTGACATATCTTCCAGCAACATCACGGCAGTCACGATAAGTACAATTCACTATAGCACTCAGCGCTTCTATACCCCACCCCCGGCACCATAATAGCACTCAACAGGTCCCCTCTCGTCTAACCTAGCTTGTCGTTTGCACAGTCCGTGGGATCGGGTGCGCTTTGAAGTGAAATTGAGTTTTTTCTAATCATTCTGCAAGATGGTGTAGATGAGCGTAAATCCAAATATAGTTCTTGAAACAAACACGGGTGACCTCAACAAAACAATAACCACTCTGCCAAGTGTCAGCCGTTCGACAGTACAGAAATCAAACTATACACAATGATTAAATCCATCATGAGAGCAATTATATGCTAGATACTGAACATTAAATCTAGGTGTGACAAGAAATCATCCAGAAAATATTAGTTTTTAATATTAACACCTATTCTCGTGTGTATATATATGATCATAACAAATATGTTGGAAACAATGAAAAGCCAGCTGTGTGTTTTCCAGTTAAGAAATGACAGTTGTCTTGTAAAGCGGCGAAAGGAATTAAGGAATTAAAGGAATTAAGGAATGAAAAGTGAAAACTGTATGTGATATGTTCACCAAAAGCTACTGGACTAGACTCTAGAGTCTAGACTAGAGGAATGGAAGCATGACAGGACATGACGGGACATGGCAAGGCATTTCAGGACAGGAGTCAGTGAATGAGTCGGCCCATTAGATGTTTGTTCCAGGAAAAGTGACAGATTACAAAAGCCTCCTACATCACGTGACTATCTGTTATTAAGTAATCTCAGTGGCCACGTGACATAGGGGTTAAAAGAAAAGTTAGAGGGTATTAGCTTAATGGAGTGCTTTCCCACTCTGTCATAATTCAAGTTTTGTAAACTGAGATTTTGATAAGAATTGCACTGACTGTTCTTCATCCTGAGTTTGTCTGTGAAACCTTTCACAGGAGTTAAGACAAAAACTGTATGGTGCGGGGCATTGACAGTTGTTACAGAGCTGTCTGGTGTCATGTCACAAGAGTGGTAGTGATGTAATGTAGAGATAAAGAGTTTTGTGAAGTTGAAGTTCATTTGTTCCATATTGAAGTGAAGAGATTCAATAAGATTAAGAGGCGTATTTGTCTCATTGTTTTGAAAGCACACGAAAGGCTATTGCAACAATCAGACAAGATTATGTACAAAATATTATCGCATATCTCTGTATAACTCCATTTCTGTTCTCTGATAAAGTATTATCCTATGATTTATATTGACACTAATGTGCTGAACTGTGTGTTAGGATATAAGATTGTATAAACATTGAAACTATTTCAACATGGTTCATGGAAATATTAATGTCAAATAATCTTTTCATTGTATTTACTATATGTATATTTGATTGTTGATTTAATAAATAAATTTATTGTTAAAATTACAGATATTGATAACCATGTGTTGGAGATATAGTGGGTGGATGGCGGCTTGCTAAATGTAGATTAAATATGGATTTATTTTCTCCTTTATTAAGAAGTAGTAGTAGTAGTAGTTCCTCTATCTATGCGCCCATAGGAATTGCTGTAAAACTTTTCATCTTGTCGATGTTTTCGTTTTTTGGTGGATTCCTGTGGGGCCTTCCTGCTTTCTCTGGTATTCAAGGAGGGGGTGGAGTGTTCGTGCGTTGTTTGGTTTGTGTGATGTATCTCCATGTTTGCCCGCTGTTACGACTGTCGTCCGTTTGTTTGTGTGTGTTGGTGATTTTTTTTAATTAATTTTTTAAAATTATTTTTAATTACAGTAGGTGGAGTGTGTTTGTCTCCAAGAGGTATGTGATTACAGTAGGTGGAGTGTGTTTGTCTCCAAGAGGTATGTGATTACAGTAGGTGGAGTGTGTTTGTCTCCAAGAGGTATGTGATTATTGCTAGGTGCACATGACTTTGATGGTGTTGTTTGGGGTATAGGAGTGCTTGAGTGGTGAATGGTAAGTTTAATAGGTCCGTTGTTGCTTTGATGATTTTCTTTTCCTCAGTGTATTTATTGCACTGAAGTAGGAAGTGTTCGATTGTGTTGTCTGTTCTGCAGAACGTGCATGCTTTTGCTTCGTTGTTTGTTTTGTGTGTATATCGTGTGTTATTGTATCTTAATCTGTATATTGCTTTATTGTGACTTATGTTTGTGAGTTGGGAGTTGGGGGGGGGAGTGGGGTAGGGGTCTTACTTTTGTACGTGCTTTTGATTTGTGCGTGTATTTCTGATGTGTGTATTTGTGTGGATAGTTGCTTGCCTTGTTTGCTTCCTTATTTAGCTCCCTTGTCTGCTGTTTCATTTCCAATAATGTTGGTGTGACTGGGGATCCAGATTAATGTTGTTTTTACACCATTTTTCTCTAGTGTTTGTATTTGGTTTATTATTTGATTTGTGATGTTTGTTCTTGTTACCCCCTTACCAACTAACTAAACGACTGCTAGAAAGACACAAACTAAACACAATCAAAACTGAAAAACCGAACACAAAACCGCACCCCCCTTGGACAATCACCACCCCACCCCCCCGAAACATAGACCTAACATTGCTTAAACAACCCAAACAAATTCAGGAACCCACCAATAGCCAAACAAAAAGCGCTCGAACACATAAACAAAAACTACCCCAACCACCACCACATATAAACAGATGGTTCAAAAAATAAAATAGGAACATGGGCAGCAGCACACACACACACACACAAACACACACACAGGCACGCATACATGTAAATTAGACCAAAAACACTCAATACTAACAGCAGAACTCATAGCGATCAAACAAGCATTAACATTAGCAACCAACTCCACAAACATACAGAAGCCACTACTCATACTAACAGACTCACATCGTTACAAAACATAGCAAACCCCTTCCAAACTTTATTAAGATGTTTTCCGCCTATGGATATACTGTGAGACAGCAAATGTTTGTCTTTAATGTTGTGGCCTAGAGAGAAAACGTTCACAGCGCCTGTTTATCCGCCAAGTGAGAGATAAATGGTGTCTTCTGGAGAATTATTAATAACATAAATTAATATTTTCATCACTTTTAATTAGTAACGTGTTGTTAATTAATAAATAATAACCATAACGGATGAAGGGCGCCCCAGATACGTGTCACACGATTGTTATTTTATGGTTGATTTATTTGCAACTAACATGCTAGTCGTTGTTGGAACGTTGTAGCCAGCCTGACACAACAAAGTTCGATCCCTTTAAAATATCGCCTATAATTCAGAAATCTTTTTATCACCCCAGCCTTGATCTGCAAAATACTGCTTAAAACTTAGGATTGATCTATTTCAATTTTAATCTGTTAACATTACTTTGTCTAATTTTGTAAAACTGTTTCTGGAAGAATATATGACTTGTAATGGGCACAAGACCCTAATTCATTTGCTGACTTCTGGTGAACTAAATAGTTGTGTTCTGTAAATGTAAACATAGTATGATGAGTTATTAAGGAGAGAGGCAGTTAAAATCTGTCCAACCTGAATTTCTACAAAAGAACATTGTCTTTTCCAGAGTCAGGGCAGTACTCCCAAAATATCTTCCTTTAAACTGGATTTCTGGTTCCAATCCTGAGCTTGAGTGGCACTGTGCTAAGAGTCCCGTGAAGCAACTGGTGAAGGTGCACGGCGTCATTCACTGCAGACATATAAGGCAAAGAGGTGAAAGTTCGATTTCATGAAACAAACTTTGAACTTTCCTTACTTCGTAATGGTGTATATTTGTGATGTCTAAACGTCATTGGCTGAAGTAACGTGTATATTTGTGATGTCTAAACGTCATTGGCTGAAGTAACGTGTATATTTGTGATGTCTAAACGTTATTGACTGAAGTAACAGAGAAAACTATTCATTCTACGGGTCTCTAAGGGTTTGGCTGGAGAAAATTTAGAATAATATTCACAGAAGATTGTTAAGAGAGTATTTAGACTTGTACTGTTAATATATATTTTTCATGTTTTATTCTGTGTATCTCTATATGCATTTCTTGTATATGTCATTAGTTGTATTTGATCAATGTTTAATTCTATTTCTTTATAAATAAGCACCCTTGACCTCGTGTTTTAACTGGGTTAAAAGGTCAGGAGTAGTGGTGGGGGTGTAATAATTAATAAAACGGGCGTAGGCCTTTGAAGAGGGTGTTCACTACTCGTATGAACATTTGCCATGTCAGTGTTATTCTGTGGTGTTTATTTACAATACTAAGGGTTGCTATGGAAGGTTACTCTTTCAGTCCCTTACCGCAAGTCGAGAGGTGTGTATTTATCATAGACGTGGAGAGATGATAACATTCTCATAATTAAAGGGACCCTTTCGTCGTTTAAAATAACCTGTCGCACCTTCTGCTCTGGTAATGGAGATAAACATGATAGCAGCAAAAGGATTCAAAATCAGTTCTGTAGTTATTACAGACTACCACTCATGGACCATAGTGTCTGTGCACTTGTCGTCAAAAGCAAATACATTGCCTACTTGCCCGACAATCCTTGATTACCCAGTTGTTGACCTACTAAAACGACATTTGATTTTCACAACTGATTGCTAGCCTGCTGCATAATGACTTCAGTAAAGGGAATAGTTTTTTTTGGGGGGGAGGAGGGGAAAGAGAAAAATGGAAAAACCCATTTATGCATGAGAACTACACGTAAAAAAAAATAGAGTTAATTTATTTCTTTTTTATTTCCTTTACCACTTTTACTTCACTGTCTGATCATCATTGAAGTACGTGTGATCCACAGCATTATTGAATTTCGAATAGACAGGGAGATTTGCCCCTAAGCTATGAGATGAGTTAATGGATCCTTTGTAGAGCGAATCTTGGTCAAATTGTTAAATGATCAAAGAATAGGCACTAAAGGTGTAAATGTTTAAGTCGAACATTTATGAAGGCAGTAAAGAAAAACGAAGTTAGAAATATATCCTTTCTTGAAAACTCCACGGACTGGCTGACTTGTTGGCACATTAACAGCAAAGAGACTTTAATTGCCTGTCAAACGTATATTCACGTGTGCGCACATGTTGATTAAGTACCAGTAGATTAAAGCTATTTATAAAGCGAGTGAATGCAGCTTAAATCATTTGGTTTAACCCTTCATGAAGATTGAAAAAATATCGCAATAAATGTATAGAATTTATTCAGACTAATACATTAGTTATTTCGGATTAAGCAGTTAAATCTAATGTCAACATTAAATGTTCCATTTGAAAATAATCACAATATTATCACACCACATACACAAATATACATGCATACATAGATATACGTGGATTATACACAGATACTTCCATACACAAATTATAGATGTATAATAACTTCAATATGTTTGCATCACCATTGATACTAAATCATTTGTTTGTTGTTTTCAGCAGACAATTGCATGGACAAAAGCACATATACGCAGAGACTTCCATACACATATATACATACATATATAAGAACTTCATTATGTTAACAGACTGTTGCTACTAAATAACTTGTTTGTCTTTCCAGTAGGTAATTGCATAAACAGAAACACATATTTGTGGGACCAATCAAGAATTAGGACAAAGGCAATATAATTATAGACCAGACCTTAAACTTGATATATTATGGAAATGCTCTTAATACCCAGTATCTATCTTACAATGCCACAGATGAAAATACAGAATGGAGAAACGTCTTTCAGTATTGCAATATATTTCTATATAGTATGCATAAAGTGTATACTTTATCAGATTCTACTTCACTTGGTCTTTCAAATAAAAAATGGCGTTGGGTGAATTCACGTTGTGGTTCTTATAATTTGCCGTATATAAACGACTCAGAGAAATATGAACAAGATCATTTACTGTACACAATATATATTTTATATTGTTGGTGTATGTATGGATGTTAATAAATACTGCTCGTCCTAACATTAATAATACAATAATACAGCCGATTGACTGATCTTCCGGCCCACCCACCCATCTCATCCCCTGGATATGTGACAGTAAGTTTCATGTACAAAAATACTTTAATTTAGTTTGTAGAATGATTTGAAAACATTTTTAAAGATAATTTTTTAGGTTCATTTTGTATGATTTCACTCTGAATTTAGTTTTTCCCCATTTTGTTTTGATAACATATCATGATGAATGTAAAGTGGCCACTCTGCCTTGATTTAATTGTTTTAAAGATTTAGTTAATTACTTCTTTAATTGTTTCTTAAATTTTCTTCAAATTTAATTAATTCTTAGTTGATCTATTTTTTCAGAGGACGGGAGGTAGGACAACTCCTTCCCTCTTCTTATCAGTTCTGCATGTGCCGTCTATCTACAGGTTAAAAGCCGAGCGTGTATTTTGAAATGTAAACACTCAGCAAAGTTCACTACTGATCGCTAGAATATTTCCATTCCGTTATCAGACCTTCGTCTAAGAGTAAGTGACCCATGATGGCTCCAGTAAAACACCAAGAGCCTCAGAAATTTACAAAAGCAGACGGCCTGATGGGAAATCATAGTGGCTAACTGTCTCGCGATTTGGATCGATAATTCCATGAATATTAATATCCTGAGCTGTTTACATATTAACAGAAGAAGCCGGAAAAGTAGTCTTATCTTAAATGTGCCATCTATATTTAATAACGTTCCTTACTCTTTAATTGAAGCAATGCTATTTTCTAAAGAAGTTTTGTTTTCAGAATATGTATGTATGGGAAATGTTGCTACATCAGTCTATTGACATATCTGTACTGCCATATCAGTCTATTGTAATATTTAGACTGCCACGTAAGTCTATTATGATGGAATGGTGGGATAGTGTAGTGTAGTGTGGTGGGTACCACAGGATGCATGACAACGACGATGATGACGGCCAATACACACGCTTGATGACAGCCAGAGGAAGAGATGACAACACGCAACATCGTGATTACATGAGAAGCTTTGTTCCATGGCGATGCAACTGTATATAAGCTAACTTATTCTCTCCTCTCGCTGCTATAGAGTTCTCTCTGCTTACATCGATCACAACACAGTCAGTAATTTGGGAGGCGCTTCCAGCTTCCGCCGATTTCACGCTGGGAAAATGGTGGTTGTGGGGTGAGGGGTATTCCATGGGTTAAAGTCGTGATGGATGTTGTAGATGTTGTTCCAGATGTTGGAGTAGGAGGCTAGGTGGGGATATCTAACAGAGCCCAGGCTAGTAGCACACTAAGTCTGTAGTGTGTACATACACCCAGGATGTTTAACCCCTTGTCTCCTCATTTGTGGCACTGTCGTCATTGTTGTTGAAGTCGCGGCTGTCCTCGATGTAGGTGGATGTTGGGGCCAATAAAGATGGTCGAGCAGCAGCTCTATTATGCCTGAATGCCACGCCAGTCTATTTAATATCAATCCAAATTGTGAGAACCTTTAACGAACCCGTGGCAGCCCGCGCCTTCTAAGCATATTGACACTCAATCGTAACATTACATTATGTACAATGAAAGTGGTTAATGGATACTAAATCAATTAAAAAATTCATACAAGTTGTTAATATTTACTAAATCATTCATAATTTTGTTAACATATATATAATTATTCATATTTGTTGCAAATGCATCCCAAATCTTTCAAATGTGTTGTTAATTTCTCTTCTGCTATATTTCAAGCTAATTGTTCATTGAGTCTTTCATGCTTTGAGATTGCTGTCAGGATTTGTTTGAAAGTGCTATTATTGTTATTCCGAGTTAGGGATGGTGAAGGTCTCAGTCACTCAGTACCATTTCACTGTGTGAAAGTGTTTTTTTTATAATATATAAATAATAACAGATGATTTAATACAGCATTGAAGTTTATAAAATCTCCAAATATTTTACAATAACTAAACAAAATACGCAGTGTCCTTGTGTAAACAATTTAAACACATTAGAAACTAAAAGTAATGTAAAATCAAATTGGATCGAAAGCAAATAAACAAATCTGTTTTCTCTGACATTTTTTGTCCCATTACAATTAAAAATTAAAATTAAAGATTAATACATATGCATTTTACAAGGACACTGTTTTTTGTCCTACATTAACTGCTTTAGTGTTTATAGGTTACTTTTGTGAACATATACTTTGACAGCATTGTCCTATTTCATTGTAGAAATTAACCTTACTTTACGTAATCATCCCTAGATCTTAAAACATATACTTTGACAGCATTGTCCTATTTCATTGTACAGATTAACCTTACTTTACGTAATCATCCTTACTTTACGTAATCAACCTTACTTTACGTAATCATCTTTACTTTACGTAATCATCCTTACTTTACGTAATCATCCCTAGATCTTAGAACAGTAACAAGTGTTCGCTACTCACATTTTTTAAACGATCTTTCTCCACGAATTATATTGTAGTGAAGAGCAGCAGCTATTGGATGCTATTTTTAAACCGCACATTTTACTTGTATTACGTCGCTTATTATTTTCTAATTGCGATGACGCTAAGAGGTTTCACTTTATTGATTTAATTTTAAAGCATCTTTCCTGATGTTCCATTGGAATAAATATATAGTAATCAACAAACGGTAACTTACAAATGTTTATAACAAAATAAAAGGTATATAAGAAAACATTCTACATGAAAACAATTATAATTATTTTATTATTTTACTGACCAGTTATTCCAGTCTCTGAAACAAAACATTATTTGTACTGAAGACGCGCCCCAAGGAATAAAGAGAAGACAGCGAAGTAGGGAAAAGATAGATGAACACGGTATCCGGGTGAAACAGTGCGGGACACTTTACAGCTGTTCGCTTCAAAGCATGGCACCGTGTCTAAATTCCTTACTCTTCGTCTGCTGTTTACTCTACCACTGTGTGAACACCAACTACGCCAATGTTTTGACAGCGACTGCGCGCCGTAGCGAACCCCGCAAAGGGCATTGATGTACTTCAACAACCTAAAAGAATGAACTGCAAACGTCTTCACTCAAAACTTCACCTCGCGAAGAGAGGAACCCAAAGAGAAACAAAGAGATAATAAGGACTATAAGGAACACTGAAAAGGAAATATTAACGAATATAGGAATAGTGTCCGAGGTCAGATTACTACTTTACTATCACAACTCTTTTCGAACTTCATTAGAATGCTGACTTTTTATTAAATTACACCCCCACATAAAAATGCACACCTGTGATTGATACCACTTGCTTTCCGAGAATAATTTCCTACCTGTTAGCCAAAGATCGGAAAGAACCCTGGCAGTTCCAATGGAATACTTCACCGGCTGTGTAGGATATGACATTTCGAACAAGGAATTTGATTTTATTGGGGTGAAGGACGAGTGTCAGACGCACCACTCTGTTTCCTTTCAAGCTCGCATCTGTATTATATCCTTGCAACCACATTTTCCATCTCTAGTAGTTTGTTTAATAAACAGGTCACATGGATGTACATTGGTGTTTGCCTACCTGACACCGGCAACGAAAATAATCTGGCTATTCTTATAGAGGGAGAATATTGTGGTTGTTCTTATAGACACAGAGTAATGTGGCTATTTTCACGGACAGAGTACACTGTGACTGTTTTCACGGACTGAGAGTAATGTGGCTGTTTTCACGGACAAAGTACAATTTTCACGGACAGAATACACTATGACTATTTTCACGGACTGAGAGTAATGTGGCTGTTTTCACGGACAGAATACACTGTAGCTATTTTCAAGGACAGAGAGTAATGTGGCTGTTTTCACGGACAGAATACAATGTGGCTATTCTCACGGACAGAGTAATATGGTTGTTTTCACAAATAGAGTACAATGTGACTGATCTCACAAATAGAGTACAATGTGGCTATTCCGATAGATGAGTACAATGTGGTTGTTCTCCACAATAGAGTACAATGTGGCTGTTCTCACAGATAGAGTACAATGTGACTGATCTCACAGATAGAGTACAATGTGACTGTTGTCACTGATAGAAAATAATGTTGCGGTTCTCTCGGACAGAGAACTATGTGGCTATTCTCTGTTCTTTGTGAGATTATATTGTGGCTGTTCTCATGGTCAGAGATACTGTAGATAATATCTATTCTCCTAGAGTAGACTAAAAATAATGTGGTTTTACCCAGACAATATACTGACTACACTTATCATCTATTGATTTGTTTCCCAACAACACATTGAAAACTCGTAGCGTTTAGCACAGACATTAACAGCATTATGTAGTAATTATCCATATATTTTGTGTTGATGCCTATAATAGAAAAGAGTCAGCTTTGTACTGATATTTACACTAGAGAAAAGTTTCGACATATACCATTTTGTGTTGATGTTTACATTAAGGAGAGTACTAACTCATAGCGTTTGTGTTCATGTTTACAGTCGAATAGAGAAGAGACATAACCTTGCTGCTTTGTGTGGATGTTTGATTAGTATGGCTGATCACACAACAGCACATCAATCAGTCACGCAGTTTTGGTATGACACAGCAGAACATAATATCAGTCACACCATTTTGGTATGACACAGCAGAACATAATATCAGCCACACCATTTAGGTATGACACAGCAGAACGTAATATCATCCACACCATTTTAGTATGACACAGCAGAACATACGGTCACGCCATATAGGTATGACAACAGAACATACGATCAGTCACACCATATAAGTATGACACAGCAGAACATACGGTCACGCCATATAAGTATGACAACAGAATATACGATCAGTCACACCATATAAGTATGACACAGCAGAACATACTATCAATCACGCCATTTAGGTATGACACAGCAGAACATACTATCAGTCACACTATTTTGGTATGGCACATCAGTACACACAATCAGTCATACCATTTTGGTATGACACAACAGCACATACAGTCACACTGTTTTGGTATGACATATCAATACTTACAACCAGTCACACCATTTCGGTATGACACAACAGCACATGCAGTCACATCATTCTGGTATGATACATCAGCACATCAGTCATTTAGGCCGTTTTTAGTAAGATACAATTAACAGTGTGCAGAAATCCGTATTAACCTTTGAATTTATTTGCTTAAATAGGATGGAATAGTAATCAGCACACGCAACCAGAAGCTCAAACAAATCGACTGTTTACCAAAATAACCAGCAATGAATAATGAGATAAAGAAATCATTTATTAGCAAAGGTTATCTATCGTATTAACTTCACGCTGCCACTTAAAACGAAATTAACTCAGATGTTGTGGTGTTATTAATGTTAAGAGAGATTGTTTCAGACACGCTCACGTACACATATGTACACGCTCACATGACCACATACGCACGCACTTTCGCAAGCAAGTACGCACACACACACATACGCATACACACTATCACGCACACTCCAGGTAACTGTTAAATCAATGAGAGCATTTAATTATTTTTCTCAAGAAGAACTGACAAACATAAATTGGCTCGTGTTCATTATTATTTCGTACAGCATACTGTTTTAAAGGAGACTGAAGTGTGTCCTTGGTACGTTAATTATTTCGTACAACATACTGTTTTAAAGGAGACTGAAGTGTGTCCTTGGTACGTTAATTATTTCGTACAACATACTGTTTTAAAGGAGACTGAAGTGTGTCCTTGGTACGTTAGCTAGGAAACTGAATATACTTCACGGACGCTAACAGAACATGTATCCTGTTTAACACTACCTGGATGCTAAAAGAATGTGTATCCTGCTTTATCCTGCCTGGATGCTAACAGAACATGTATTGAGCTTAGCACTGCCTGAACGCTAACAGAACATGTATCCTGCTTAACACTGCCTGGACGCTAACATAACATGTATCCTGCTTAACACTGCCTGGACGCTAACATAACATGTATCCCGCTTAACACTGCCTGGATGCACACAGAACATGTATTCAGCTTAACTCTGCCTGGACGCTAACATAACATATATCCACTAAACACTTCTTGGATGCTAAAAGAACATATATTCTGCTTAACACTGCAGGGACGCAAACAGAACATATTCAGCTTAATACTGCCGGTCGCTAACAGAACGAGTATTGCGCTTAACACTGCCTGGACGCAAACAGAATGTACATTCTGCTTAATACTACCAGGACGCTAACAAAACATGTCTTCTGAACTCGTCTTCTGCGTAACACTGCCAGGATACTAACAGAATGTAAATTCTGCTTAATGCTACAGGAACGCTAACAATATTTATTTTGTCTAACATTGTCAGAACACTAACAGAACATTTATTCTTTTTAGTATTTCCTGGACGCTAACAAGACACGTCTTCTTCTTTACACTGCCAAGCGCACTAACTAAACATTTATTGTTTACAACTACCAGGTCGCAAACAAATTTATTGTACCTAGCACGATTGGGACGCTAACATTTCTGTCTAAAAGTACTAATGATTTGGGATCTTTTATATATATAGCCCCAGTCCCCTTTCTTCCACATATCCACATACAATATTTCAACAAAAAAAAGTTAGACATTGCTACTTTGCATACATTTATACTCTGCGAAAACGGATACAGGTAAAAATAGCCTCAGTGTCATTACCATTGCCAAGTTGGGCTTGTAACTTCTGCCCTAAAGGACCCGTCAGTCACGACTAAGGTTGCTATGAAATGCACCAGTAGTTTTGGGCGGAACGCTGATACGTAAAACAATGTCAGCAACGGTACGCGTGGGGTCTCATTTATCGCGCCTCTACTTCAAGTGTTATTGTACGGTAGCATAATTTGATCAAAATTAACACCTAAAACCAAATGCTAGCTCATTGCTTTAGTGATTTGAAAAATAATTAATGTGTGCTTGTGTTTGTGTGTGTGTGTGTGTTTGTAGATGTACAAGTGTTGCATTTTGATTGTGACAAAACCAACACAATCAACCGTTTCCTACATATAATCATGCTTTGATATATTATTGTAATATTTAAATTTTATTGTGATAACTTATATTTCTGTACATGTTTCAAGTTTAATTAGTATTTGGTCTATTTAAAATCGTGTTGTTAAAATGTATTCTTTAAAAAATAACTAAACCTTAATGAAGATTCACAATGGAGAAATCAGTTTATATACTGCATATTTTTTCATAGCTAATAATTTTGTGTACTTCATTTCAGAGCCTCTATATGCATACTAACATACTTGATATTTTTCAAGCATAAATTGTATACTCCATCGTGTTATAAAATGTACATGTGTACATTTAATATTTATTTCTGTTCTATCTTATCATTCGATTTTCTCAATGTAATATTTAGTTCTATCAATAGCCTCTTTTTCTACTTTTTCTACTATGTAATAGTTCTATTTTGTTTTGTAATTTTATTTGTCCCAAATTAATATTAATAGTTCTTGCCTGTTACAATATTTGATTTTTATTTTACAAATAAGATCCAGTTATTTCGAGTAATAGAAGTGGACTTTTCAGCCAGTGATATTTATTTAGTGACGTTCAAATAATTTAATATTTAATGGTCATGGCATACATAGTCTTTACGATGTTGAGAGGAGAAGGCAGAATTTGGAAATGTTCACTGAAAAGAATTAATTCAATATCGGTCACTCAAAAGCCACAGGCACAATGAGCTATGACCTTCATTCAAAGTCTCAAAACTAGCAATCTACATTTAATTTATTAACAGACACAACATAAAAGACGCTATCAAACCACCCCACCCCCACCCCCGAATAAAATATTTAAATAGGTCCAATATGCAATAAGAAATTAAAATAAAAGAATAGAATTTAGTTTCTAACTAAATTCTAAAAGAACTTCCCTTTGCAACAGAAGAGAAATAATGGCGAACTATTGATACAAAACAATTCGATAATGAGTCAAATAGTCACTTTTGTAATATTTAGTAATAACACCAGTCTCATAAATTAAAAGTTAAAGAATTAAGAGTGTTATCTTCTTATGATTTCTCTCACATGTCTACTACAGTTTGGCTATTGTCACAGTTGTCTTTCTGAATATTCCAATAAGGAGTTGCGTATCTATCTTTATGTGGATTTGAATCATGTCAATAAATCATATCTTCAGGCTGGAACACACGTTCGTTAAGTAGCTTGGTAAAACGAGTCAGCACTTCGTAGAAGTCTCTGATGAGTCGCTCCTCATCTACTGTTCAGGTTTTGCGTCGTCCTAGAATGACCTAGATCTTGGCGATATGACACGTCATCATTTAGGGGAAGTAAATCTCTTAATTTATCCAAATAAGATGTTCCCAATAGCAAATCAGTCACAGAATTCGGTAACTGCAAGTATGCCACATCTTCTCAACTATAGTTATTATCCTAACTCATTCTTCACATCGTTCATATCATCATTCTTCACATTCAGAGAAACAGAACCAGAAATTCTGAGCTTATTATCGTTCATATCATCATTCTTCACATTCAGAGAAACAGAACAAGAAAATCTGAGCTTATTATCGTTCATATCATCATTCTTCACATTCAGAGAAACAGAACCAGAAAATCTGAGCTTATTATCGTTCATATCATCATTCTTCACATTCAGAGAAACAGAACAAGAAAATCTGAACTTATAATCGTTCATATCATCATTCTTCGATTCTGATATTAATAAGTATTATTCTTTTAAATACATTCAATTAGTAATTATTTACCAAACTTACATTCTAATACATGCAATACAAAAATAACAGAGGAATAACACAAAATAGCTGTCGAGTAATGAGAAATAACTATCGAATAACTGAAAAATATCTTAGGAATATAATAAATAACTGAGGAACAACTGAAAACTTCTTTTTCTTTGAATACTTTGAATTCACATTCAGCTCCAAGGCACAAGTGTTCGCCAGTGTGTTATTAATATGATGTAACATGAGTATGATATAAACCTTGATAACTGAACATCATTTGTCCATAAAATTACCTCTCTCTGAGATGACAAAAATAATGCATAGATAATACATTGTCTGATTGTCATGGAAGACAAAATGCGCAGAAGAACGATAATTTTCGTAATTTTGTCATCATAAACTGACAAAGAGATTGAAGCTATTTATAGCACTGTCAACAATGTCAGCGGAAATCTAGAAACAAATTTGACGGAAAAACTTCTCAGGAATCGAATGACTGTAAATGAACAAGACATATATTTGAAAGGCAAAGGGGAATGAATCCATACTGAATTATAAATCAATAAAATATATAAAATGCAAAATTACGTCTTAAATATGTAACAATCTGATATATGCAATAGAAATATAATTACAACTTACCAACTTATCAAAAGTAATTAAAATCCAAAATTTACCCGTTGGGAAATGACACGCAGCACCGTCTGTCTCCTCAAAGCCGATGCAACCCACGCACAGTACGCTATACTAAGTATGCGCAAAAGTGCGGCACACAGTACGCTATACTAAGTATGCGCAAAAGTGCGGCACACAGTACGCTATACTAAGTATGCGCAAAAGTGCGGCACACAGTACGCTATACTAAGTATGCGCAAAACACATACAGTAAACACTACATCGTTATGAATATACTGCCTGTTGTCAATGAAGAGGTGGTGCAATTTTGCAACTTTAGTTTCATATGTTTAAAACAATAGCGTAGTAAACTTTGTTTTTGTCATAGACGTATTCATGGACTTAGAAAGCTACCAACATATTTCATTCTACGGTAGTACTAGTCCTTTTCAAGAAATAATCTAATTCAATGTTTTTAGTGATACTTTAGGAATAGTGAAACATTTCAGATAGTCTAAGAAGAGATTAAGTAATTATTAGCGATATTTTAATCCAGGAAATCACATAATATCGTACAATTAAATCTTTATAAAATAAAATATCATGATATCTTACAAACAAATCTTTACACAATAATCATTTTAGCTTACAAACACATCTGTATACAGTAAATTTTCATGATATGTTACAAACACATCTGCATACAATAAAGTATTATGATATCTCACAATTATATCTGTATACAATGAAGCATGTATCATGATAAGGCGGAAGAGTGAATACAACTTTCCGAAAATGTCTTAAAGTTTAACTTTCTACACAGGTTAGAATGTGATATATACGCTTATACTTTGGTCAAATATATTTTTCATGATAAGAATATTCAAGACCTAATTCCTCTGGAATAGAATAAAACCATACACAGTTTTCCCACTCACTCAGTACGTCATTGTTTACTCAACAATAACAATAAATCAATTTTTCTACCAATTAAGTATTACTGATTCGGTTACTCATTCAGGTTATTTCACAATTCTTTTTGTATTTCTTTTAGCTCTTTATGGTCGTCATGCTGAGCATATTTTAATCAACAGAATTCTTTTTTAAAACCCCACACACACACCATTTAAGTTCTATTTAAGCACAAAATCACTCCTGGGGCTGGATAGACCATTCCTGTCACAAAACACTTTTGCATTACCTGGCCAGTCCCCTTGCACTAATTCTACAAACTCGAAGTGAAATATCCCCCAGGAGCTTGACTTTATTTATTTACTTTCTATAACACTCATGTAAATAACATAAACCTTCTCTCCTGCTAGGTAAAGGACTGCTAAGCATGCGTCATTGAGAAGCTTGTCACATAAATTATTACACTAAAAGCCTTGTCACTATTCTGCTAATGAAAACATAGCCATCCCTTCCCTTTCTGGTAGTCAGCACCTAGCAACAGAACCGAATTACGACGCTCTGTAACACCATATCTCTTGAGGTCAAGCAGGTCAACTCCAATTTCAAATCAGTCTCGGCAATATAGTAAAAGTTCTTTTTGGCACAAATGTGATACCATACTGTGCTCGAGGAAACTTAGGAGTAGCCTGGAGCGAGTGGCAATGTTTTGTTGGTTACAACGGGGGAGCGGGGAGGTCCTGGTGGTGGTAGGAGTGTGGAAGGGTCTCAGTATAGGCTATTGAGGTCCTGGGTGTAACGAACATTGATCGTAGTGCCATCAGTTCTTGACTTTAACAACAAGTCGACACTCGCGTCGATCGCAGAAAAGAAAACAGTTTTTTTCAGGTGTGTGTGAACAAAGGCTACCATTCCAATCATCGAAGCGTGATTAATCACCAAACAGTCTGACAGTCTATTCATCATTTTTGTTTTAATTATCCATTTGAACGCATCCAAGAGTTGCAGGAATGAGTACCTCTAGAAAATCTTCCGCCAAACGCGCCGACAGCCCACAGTCAGAGAAGGACGCCTTTAATTTGACACCGGATGACCTCATAGTGATGCCACTGTCAACAAATAACCTCAGAGAACAGGACATCCTAGAACAGCTGACAATGCTGTTCACAGTCCAAGAAGAACGCTGCATCTCGGAGCTCATGGGTGAAAATGCCAACGGCTCGTTTTCGAAACCTCGTTTTGCTAAATCCGACCTGCTGCACACATCTTCGTTCATCTACCAAAAGATTGATTTTGACGTCTTGGCCAAGTGTGTGCCCCCCTTCGTGCGAACTCATCTGAACAGAAATGGGCGGTACCTGCCAGAGACGTTCATCTTGAAGGTCAACTACTGGCGTAGACGACGTCAGTTAGGTGAGGATACGGGCCCAAAAAAAAGTTCGAAGGAAGCTTCTAGAAACTGTACCGAGCAGGGACCCTCCCAGAGAATTCAGTCGTCAAGGCAACCGATATCTAAGCAGCCCCTCACAGGGGATACACGTCTTCCGCTACTTTCGGGGTAGGGTAACGTTTTCTTAAAGTGCGCAGATGTGCACAGTTGACGATATATCGGCATGAGACTTAGTGAAAGATGTGATTGAGAATGACAAGAAAAAGATCTTGTATAAGAATGAAGTGTAAATTCGTACACATATAGTAATTTCTGCCGTAATGTGTATGACCAACAAGAAAAACAAACAACAGGAATGTCTTCTAAGTTATTGGCAATTATGACATGAAGCCTGTTTCCTACCAATGTCAAAACAGCTTTTTTTTCCCCTTACGGGTATATCGGTTAGTTTAAACATTTACTTTACCCATTCATGAGAATGAGCGCAACCGTAAAGACTTAATGAAAACAAACCACACATAGTCAGCAAAATATTAAATTTATAAATAACAAATACAATCGATAGATCTTTTCATTATCTTGCATATAATGATACAAAAACACTTAACACTTATGTCTTGTGAAGTCATATACAACCCCCAAATAATCAAAACTGATAAAAATACTTTTATATGAAAACGTTATGTTATGTACATTAATCCTTCAGTCTAGCAGATACAGACCAGTGACGCAAAGTACTCCGACAGTCAAATAGATATTGATAAGATAGAATTCAAGGCAGATAACAATGCGATGCCAGATGCAACGACAAAGAATCCTTGGTAATTTTTATAACCATGGTAACATGATAGAAAACTTATTTTTATATCACTGTGCAGAAAACATTAAGAGTTTATCATAGACAGCAGTGCGGTCAATAGACACAGTAGTGCTTGTCAACAGTGCCTGTTTCATCAACAGTGGTGCATTTTAATGGCGTGTCTTTGTCATAAGCAACGTTCTTGTCAACGCTTTATAATAGTGTAGGTCAAATGTGTATACTTACAAAAGACAATACTTACATGTCAACGGTGTGTACATGTCAAACGCAACATGAATTGTCAATATTTACAAATGTTTGTTAGTAATGTGCTCGACACATAAACAGCAGGGTTTGTCAACAATGTGCTCGACATGAACAGGAGGGTTTGTCAACAATGTGCTCGACATGAACAGGAGGGTTTGTCAACAATGTGCTCGACATGAACAGCAAGGTTTGTCAAAAAATGTGTTCGACATAAACAGACGAGTTTGTCAACAATGTGCTCGACATAAACAGAGGGGTTTTCAGATTTTACAACACTGCAACCAACAGTGAATGACTGTCATAAGCAATAGGGTTTGTCAACATTTTACAACAGTTGTTGCCAGCAAACAAATGAACTCATCATTAAAGAGTGAAAAGATAAAACAATACTTCTATTTATATACTGATTGTGAATGTCAAGGTTACGCATGACGATAAGTACTAATATTTACACGTATTGCCGTGTTTGGACATTATTCAGAACAATCACTTACATTGTTCACAGCAGTAAGTATATGTGTCTAATTTTAATGTGTGTAATGAAAATATCAAAGTGTATATTTATGTCCGTACAGATTATAATTCCAGTTCAATGTGATACGCGATTTCAAGAGTAAAAATACTAGCTGAGTTTGTCACAGGTATACCCAAGAGAAGACGATACAATTATAGCCAATGTCACAGGCATATCCAAAAGCAGACGCTACAGTTATAGTTACTGTCACGTGTGCATACAAAAGTAGACGGTACAGTTATAGTCACTGTCAGTATATCCCAAAGTAGACGGTAGAGCAGACAGTACAGTTATAAATGCTCTTTTATTTTCAATCCATTGAACATTAATCTGACCATTTTCATATGCATAGAAATAATCACCAAAAGTATGTATATTTCATTTTCTATCCATGCTTGTCATTGCAATCTCTAACTATTCATGTAAACCTCGCGTGCACATTTCATCTCTTGACAGGATAAGTCATTGAATTCACTGAATTTGTAAACGCCTGGTGTATACTTCATGTCTCTAACTGTATTCACTAATTATTCATGTATTATCACGTGTATATATATCATTACCTAATGTTTGTCACTGTATTGGCTACATGTTCCTATACAACTTGTAATGATGAATCACTTATTTCTATTTGTTACTAGGTTCACTACTCGTGTAACACATACATTTATTTAAATTTTCTAGCATGCTCACTATTTTCGTAATACATTTATTATATTTCTTACTTTGTTCACTATTTGATATTTGTTACTATATTAAGTATTTGATATCCGTATAACTCATACACTAGTCACTGGTCTGCTCGCCTGATTTAGATACGTTTGGCGTCTTTGTGTGTGAGTGCGTTCAGGGAGTTCGCGTATGTGATCAGCTCGTTTTTTTTTTTTTCAGATATACAGTTTGTCGCACGACCTTTCTTTTCTTGAGCCTATATAGGTTATCAGCTTGTCGCAGGTAACATTTCGAGCCAATATAAGCTTTTCAATTTGTCGCATTATTTTCCTATTTTCGAGCCAATATAAGCTTTCCAATTTGTCGCACAATTTTCCTGTTTTCGAGCCAATATAGGATTTTTAGTTTGTCGCACTATTTTCCTGTTTTCGAGCCAATATAAGCTTTTCAATTTGTCGCACAATTTTCCTATGTTCGAGCCAATATAAGCTTTCCAATTTGTCGCACAATTTTCCTGCTTTCGAGCCAATATAGGATTTCTACTTTGTCGCACGTACATTTGGAGCCTGTGACGCCAACGCCAACTAGTTAATGGTTATTATTATTAATAATTAATTAATCGTCGATAACTAATTACAAATGATGAAATCTTAATTTATGTTATTAAAAATTTTCCAGCAGACACCACTCGTCTCTCTCATTTGGTGGATATGCGAGCGCTGTAAACGTTTTCTCTCTTCCACAAGATTAGAGACAAATATTTACCGTCACACTATTTCCATAGGTGAAGATAAATCAGTCTTTTAATCTATATTTAGCGAGACCCCATCCACCCACTTTCTTCTCCAACATAAGGTTAAAATAAGTGTAAGAAGGTCAATATATTAACAATAAATTTATTAAATCAACAATCAAATATACATATAACAAATACAATGAAAAACATTACTTGACATCAATATTTCCATGAAACCACATTTGAATAATTTTAATAATTTGAATAATACCTATGCAGTCTATTATCCTAAAACACAATTCAACAGATTAGTGTCAATACAAATGACAGGATAGCTCATATCAGAGAAAAGAAATGGAGTTATTACAGATAAGCAATAATAGTTTCTATACAACCTTGTCTAGGTAAAGCTGCAAAATGTTTTGTGTGCTTTCAGAACAAGGTCACAAGTTTATTCTTCATGTTAGTACTGTCAATTCCGCGAGTTTCCCTTTTCTCATCATACAACACTGACTAGCTGCTATTCTTCTGAGGCCATCTTGTGCTCTCCCATTTTAGCTTCCTCAGGCAGAACAGCAATTGTGGCAATTTCCAGTAACTTCCTTGTACCAGAAATTGCTCAATGTAGTCAGCATACTTTGCCACCATATATAAACGGTGCAGTGTATTCTCCACACTTACACACTGCTGCAGATACTTCTCACATATATTATGTTTGTAGTGGTTTATAATCAATAAAACCAGGCGATTCAAAAAAACAAGGAAAGGCTATGTATACCCAGTAAAATATAATCAGGGAACAAAGGTTAAGTTTCCAGTTTATTCATCTCTACCTCCATTCTCTCTTACATTCAAGTCTCAACTTACAATAATTTCCTGCAATAGTTTTTATTAGCCTGATAAATGCACACAGCATAATAAATACAGCTTATCATTCACTAGAAACAATGTCTGGTGTTTAGCATACTATGGTCGAACATCTTAGTTTAAAAATGTAGAAATAATTGTCTACTCACATAATACATCTCTACATAAAACACACATAATTATAACATATCAATAGCAAAATGCACACAATTTTTCTAAGTCCATTCTTTCTCAATCGATCTCTGCTTTTTATGACCAGACTTCTTGCCACACCAAATTCAAAGTGATTAGACAACAGAATTCTCTGCAGTGTGTAAACCTTTGATCTCAGCCCGTTGGCTGGTCTCATTCCCATAAATCTTAACCATTGAATAATAAAAACTACTCATCCAGTTGGAACTGGTTTAGGTCGCATCAGCAATTTCTAGCATATTTTCAACTCGACTAGTTTACTCCAAATCTGACACAAAAATACCATCATAAGGAATGCCGAAGTTCGGGTCACTTCGATAATTTAACAATTTATTTAACAATTAAGTGTAGAAATAGGGATAGGCAAATTTACTCTGCCACAGAGCCAATACAGGCTATCAGGAAAGTCGTTTTCAGCCTATATATATATCATCCAACTTTTAAAACTTTTTCTACAATATAGACTATCCAGTTTTTTAAAATAGCTTTTAAAACTTTCCTATTTCTACAATATAGACTATTCAGTTTTTTAAAATAGCTTTTAAAACTTTCCTATTTCTACAATATAGACTATCCAGTTTTTTAAAATAGCTTTTAAAACTTTCCTATTTCTACAATATAGACTATTCAGTTAGTGGCATGCTGCTCCTGTTCCCCTCACCTCTGCTTGTTAATTACATGTTGTTGCCTATTAATCAATCAGTACATGTTAAGAAGATTAATCTTTCGTATGAAATGTTCTTTAAGCATGATTCAAATTAATGTATTCCTTATAATATGAATACATTTCAAACGTTTACATATTCTCTGATGTTTTTAAAATGGAAGATAAAGAAAAACAACATATCTTTGTACACTGTTTTTAATGGAAGATAAAGAAAAACAACATTTAAGCTAGAACGTTACTGTAACGTCTTTGTACACTGTTTTTAATGGAAGATAAAAAAAAACATTTCAGCTAGAACGTTACTCTAACGTCTTTGTACAATGTTTGGCGTAATGTGTCCATGACCTCTAGAAATTCCAACGTAATCATTACTGTGCACTAAAACTGGACAATGCATATTTTCGTGAAAAAATGCACTACATTGTAACATTATTATATTGCTTATTATTTCTTTAAATGGAATTAGAGAAGAAAGTTAAAAAAAAAAACAACCAACTAATGTATTGTTGTAAACAAACCTAGGAATCCGTGTGCCTGTGCGTGTGCGTGCGAGTAATATTTTTAACTGTTGCCACTGGCAAATGTACATGTATTTTGCAACAGTATGACTCTACGTGAATTGATGTAATGATTTTATTAAAAAATATAACTTTATTTTGTTGTTCAAGTACTGAGATATTACTAATGTTAGCGCTACAAGAGTGGCTCATTGGACAGTATTAAACATTGAGTTGTCCATGTATAAACAAGGTAGGGGCTTAGGTCCTTTGTTTAAATGTCTTTAATAATTTGGAAATTTTACAAATTACAAAACGATACCTGTTAACATGAAGAAATGTTATTTGAAATAAGTTAGCGTGCATCATCTTGTATACCTATTGTCAAGTTTACAGTGCGCCATATTGGAACACTCTTCACACGTTTACAAAATGTTCTTCAAGTACAGGGAATGGTCTGTTCTGGTTTTTCGATCTGATGTTAAGATATTAGTTTTTACAACTTCAAGTTATATTGTTCAGGTATATGGAAAAGATCCGTGCTATCGTTAAAATCTAATATTAGTACTTCCAATACGTTGTTCATTCAGTCAAAATGTGCTATGTTAGCATTTAATATCTTGTCCAAATATTAATAGTCACGTGATGTTATACAAAACGTTCTAGCGTTATGTCATTATTTTCAGTTAGAATTTACACCAGTTTGTCAACAACATAAAATGGTAATTTAAATATTTTGTTTCCACGATAGTACATGACATGATTTTTTTAAATTTAAATTTTTTATTTTCAAGCGGAGCAATAAAAATGGTGTCAAGTACATACCATTATAATATCTAGTACACATCGCATTATGGTGTCCAGTACATACTTCATTATAACATCTAGTATACATTGCATTATGGTGTCCAGTACTTCATTAATATAATATCTAGTATACATTGTATTATGGTGTTCCAGTATACACTGCATTATAGTAGCTAGTATACATTGTATTATGGTGTCCAGTACACACTGCATTATAGTATCTAGTATACATTGTATTATGGTGTCCAGTACACACTGCATTATAGTAGCTAGTATACATTGCATTAAAGTGTTCAGTATATATATACATTGCATTATGGTGTTCAGTATATATACATAGCAAACTGATGTTGATTATACACACATAATAACATTATTGTGTCCAGTATATATACATTGCATTATGATGTCCAGTATACATATATTGCATTATGGTGTCGAGTATAAATACATTGTGTTATGGTGTCCAGTATTCGTACATTGCATTATGTTGTCCAATACAAACATATTGCATTATGGTGGCTAGAATACCTACATTGCATTATGGTGTCCAGTAATCATACATTCCATTATGGTATCCAGTACATATGCTAGATATTATGATGTCAAGAGACACGCTGCATTTTGGTGTCCAATACACACGTTGGAATTATGGTGTCCAGTAAACATATTACAATCTCCCAACAATAAATGATAGCGAAAGTGCGCTGATGGTCCAATGACGCCATATTGTATACATCATGCTATCGGAATTCACTAGTATCATACAACATTTATATACGTTATTTCAATACTTTGACTTGCAACGTTGTTCCATTAAACAAAATTGTTAGTAGAGCGTTTGAGACGTATTTGAATTAAAGTGAGCACATTCATAAAGAAATAATAATTGTATTTATGCAATCACAGCTAGATGAGAAGTTTTGAAAATCAATGTCTTTTTCTGTCATCGCTGTTTTTCTCAGTGTGCACAAAGGCTAGGTTAACTTTTAATGTTAAATATTTTATTTTACTTCTTGTATCACATTGTTGTTCTAGTGAACAAACGTGTTGTTTTAGTGTTTAGCTGTGTTATTTGCATGAATTAAGTGGAAGACAGCCATGAAATAAAGATGTCATGAAGAAATAAAGACTGTACGTGTTCATTAAGAGATAAATGTCAAGTTACGCTCTTCATTCAGTGTTTGAATGCTGTTTCGTTGTCATTGAAGTTTTTCCTCTCAGATAATGTATTTTACTTTTTTAATTTTAAAGAAAATAAAACCTACGATGAAAGATAAATTAAAATATATAAACTTTTATCATAGTTCAGATTTGTAAATACTTTGGAACAATACATTATATTTTACTTTTTTACTTGTCTTTTTGCAAGTGTTAGTATTGTTTGCATTTGTGTTTATGTATGAATGCGTATATGATTATATATATATGTGTGTGTGTGTGCGCGCGCGCGCGCGCGTGTATGTGTGTGTGTGTGTGTGTGTGTGTGTGTGTGTGTGTGTGTGTGTGTGTATGATCCCCAATAAAATTAAGATATTAAGATATGTAACATTAAGACAAAGACAATACGGAGCTTGAATTTAAACTATAGCTCAAGAACGTTTAATCTACATTCATATATTTGGAAGTCTTGCGCACAGATGAATGCATGAATAATAGACCATAGAACAGTTACATACATGAATGACAGGGCACAGAACAGTGCATAGATGAATGGATGGATGATAAAACATAGAGCATTTACATAGATGAATGGATGAATGACAGGGCATAGAGCAGCACATAGATAAATAGATGGATGACAGAGCATTGAACAGTACAGAGATGAATGGATGAATGATTAAACATAGAGAAGTGCATAGAAAACTGGATGGATGAAAGAGCATAGAGCACACAGTAGACGACTAGATAGATGACAGTGCATAAACAAAAGCAGATAGATGAATAGATGGATGACAGAACATAAACAGTAGATATAAGATTGGATGAATGACAGAACACAAAGCAGTACATAGATGCATGGATGGATGACAGAGTATAGAGCAGTAGATAGAAGACTGGATGGATGACAAAGCATAGAGCAATGCATAGATGAATGGTGGTTGACTCATAGAATAGAACAATACTTAGATAGATGGATATATGACGAACAATATTCATAAAATGACAAATTTACATCCCATAATGCTTATTTTAATGAGCAAATCAAACCGTTACGAACGCATACACACATAGACTATATACAAGTACATAATTTAACACAACACAATAATAATATTTATAAGTATACGGGCTTAATGAATATTTACTAAGCAATCTCCTCTCCACCCACGCCCCTCAAAACCCCCGTGTGTCTTTAAGTTGCATATGCACTAAACCGAAAACAATGTCCATGTACCTACTCTTAAAAACACCTTTGCTCCTTGTAGGTCCGCTATTGGCGTATCGTTTATACTTATTTAACTGATTACGATCATCAGTAATGCAGAGTTCCGCAATCGTATACAGCTCAGATTAAACGGTCTGTGCTTCCAATCTGAAATGTGTGATTAGTAGATTGCTTATAAGATTGATAAGCAGCCTGGTTTCCAGACGAGTGTAGGTTGCTACTGGAAAATATTAGAGATCAGTTTACCATATGCCGAGATCTTTCTGAGAGCACGTTCAGCGAGTTGTTTAAATAAGGGAAGGCACTGTTTTTGAACACGACACATCGCGTTGATTTCTTCATTTCCTAAAAGCACGTTCAGCGACTTGTTTAAATTAGGGAAGGCACTGTTTTTGAACACGACATATCGCGTTGATTTCTTCATTTCCAAAGAGCACGTTCAGCGAGTTGTTTATATTAGACATGTTGTTTTAACACGATGTATCGCTTTGATTGCTTCATCTTATTTCGAAATGCACATTAAGAGAGTTGCTTGAATTAAAACGGCACTCTTTTTGAACACGATACTTCGCTTTGATTTCTTATCTTATTGTGCGGAGCACGTTCGACTACTTGTTTGAATTAATGATGGTGCTCTTTTTGAACACGATACATCTTTGTTAAATATAGTAAATAATGGGTATTTGATGGTGCTTTGAAACAAGCAATCCCCTACTAATAGGATCTATTATCTTTCAGCTATTACTGTATGTGTCGAATAGACTTCTTGTTATGAATCTACAGTTGTAAACAACTTTTAAGTTTACTTATTGTTGTTTAATGAAAGCTTTTGAACAATTCTGTACGATAACTTTTAGCGGTGACTCTCACATTGTGTATCGGAAATATGCAGGCGACTAATTGCAGGTGTTCGAAAGAATGCCATGGTTAATTCAGCACCCTTTCTTACCAGCTTGGGCAGTAAACAAGTATACTGGGGCAAATGATCCAAATGATTGATCATTACTGGGGCCATTGATCCAAATGATTGATCATTGGCCTGGTACGCACTGCGATTAAATTCAAGCTTTGTCACAAGGGTCAAATATCGCATGTTAAAAATTTGTTTCTCCTTTTTTTTCTTTGAAGGTACATCGAAAAACATAATTACACACACATAAATAAGTAAGTCAATGGCATTCCGGTGAACGATAATATAGAAAAGAAAAAATACAATTGCGTCGTTCCGCTTTAGTTTATAAGTACTGGCTGGTCCGATCCGAAATTTGAACTGTTTCGACTTGAAGTTTGAACTGCTTAAATAATAGTATTTTTTAAAAGTCTTACAAGATTTAATAGCGTCGCCATTTGTATTTTTTATGGGTATTATATATATAATACGTTAGTTACTAGCAAACTTACTAGTTTCGCCATTTGTATTATTTTATGGGTGTTATATAAGGGTATTATACGTTAGTTACTAACAAACTTACTAGTTTCGCCATTTGTAACGTTTTAAGGTATTATATGTCAATTATCGCCAGTATGTATACACCAGGTATTCACACGCTGTACAAACACTTTATAGTCGCTTTAGATCTACAAGAGTGCCTCGTACTTTATTGCAGAAACACAGTTTTGTCCCTGAGCTCTTCATTCTTGCAATAGCATTGTCACGAACTCAGGTCATGCGACTGACATCATGTGTCATTCGCTTAATAAAATGGCATTGTCATGAACTCGGGTCATGCGATGGACATGTGTCATGATCTTAGTAAAGATGTAGTCATTGTACTAAATTACTGTCTCTATAACTGTGAGTTAAATAGGACATGTTTATGTAGCGTTTAAGTCACTATGTTTATGAGGCGATTAAGTCACTATGTTTATGTGGATTATAGGGCGTTTGA
This sequence comes from Sinotaia quadrata, assembly GCA_028829895.1. Taxonomy (NCBI): domain Eukaryota; kingdom Metazoa; phylum Mollusca; class Gastropoda; order Architaenioglossa; family Viviparidae; genus Sinotaia; species Sinotaia quadrata. Next base: position 43,800,098 of record CM054180.1, read on the forward strand.
GTAACATTGTTTATGTTAAATACTTTATGAAGTGAGTTACAAATACATTTATTAAATATACATTTCAACTAATTAAGCAACTCTTTTATTTAGTTACAGTTTTGTAAATTTGACTGAATATTTAGTTTGAGATAGTCTGTCCAAAAAAACAAAAAGATATTGATAAATTTACAAACAACACTGGACTTACACCTGTTAAAATATTTTGATAGTGGATCTCTTAAATAACGATCGCATCCTTTCCACCTGTTAAAAGAAAACTAATGTATTAAGTTCAATTACGTAGGAGAAAGGGGAATGTTACAAGAACACTAATGTGTTTTGTTCAATGACGTAGGAGAAAGGAGAATGTTACAAGAAAACTAATGTGTTAAGTTCAGTTATGTTTCTAGAGAAAGGGGAATGTTACAAAGATTTCCAATTTTGTTTTATTTGTTAAGTATAAATTTATTAAATAAATGATAATTATCACAGACATATTTTCAGATATACATGTACACGAATAAACACACTAATACACTACATGAACACTATTATAGACTGCTGAATAGTATTTCCAAAACCAATATAACCGTCATTTTATTACAAGTTTTGTTGCTAAAAGTGATATGGCTTAGTGAAACCTTAAGTAATTAAGTTATCACGAGTTCTTAATCTGGTACTTCAGAAGGTCGACTACTCACCAAAATTCACCTAAATTCACCAACGGTACAGGTGACAAGCAGTTCATACATATTCAAATTGTGTATAATAAATTATAATAATACATGTATGCTGGGTGAAATGCAAACTTATATATTTTTAACTAGGATGACATTTAAAAGTAAGCAGATTTAGCTGACTGTCATAAAAATAAGCATTCTTAGAATTTTTCGGAATGATAAGCACTTTGGACGAGCGACATAAACTCTTCAATACTCGTAGGTGTTTTAAGTAATTTTATTGGCACGTTTCATTCCGAAATGGACTTAATTTAAAAACGTATTTTAAATAATCAATTGCCCCTGAATACAGTTTTGACAAGAACTCCTACATATTCATTTGCCTCCTCTTCATTTAAATTGTTTGTGTCTATATAACGTTATTGACATTTAATCAGTGAAATTAGAATCGTAAACGAAAACCAAGTCTACTTACTGCTCTGATCACAACTCATATCAGTGCGCATGTGCAAAGACCGATAACTCCATACGCCATGTGTATTTTTCGATTGGCTCTTTAACATGGCAGATAACAAAATTTCCAGTTTAGCCGAATTCGCTTGAAAAGTGATAGATGCTATTTTACCAATTTACCAGCCAGACATCTTTGAGAGTAACATCTATTTGGCTAAATCAGTTTTCCAGAATTGCCCCGAAACGTATTTACAAGACGTAAGATTGCAGCCAGACGTCTCTGAGAGTAACCATTAAGCCACATAACGTATTTACAGAACTGAGGACTGCAGCCAGACTTTCGTGAACCTTGTACCACATACATGCTTCTGTTTCACACGAGACTTGCGATTCATCATACTCTGAGACATATCATTCACCTACAGTTTCACATCCCTTTCATAGTCTAGTTGTACCATGATCATCTTTCGTCCAGTCCCATACAGCTACAGTCTTCCAGTCTAGAGGAATTACAGTCCTCTCTAAATACTGTCTCTGTAGTGCATGCAACAGCTTATGTACTCGTCTGCAAATAGCTAGCACAAGTTAAGCTCATAGAAAATAAAACCAACCTAGCTATCTTGATGGATGAAGATCATTAGTGTAACAATATGCTGGGTTTCAAAATACATCTCATTATGCTGAATACATAATACATTAAAGAAAAGGTGTGTGCGTGTGGGTGTTTGGGGAGTAAGAGTGGACGAGTAATTTGTATTATACTGTTGTGGTCAAATAATTATAGATAAATATTATAAGTGTATGCATTATCTTCAATGCTTGAATATTACTTTTATGTGGTTTGGTTAGTAGGTATGGACTTAATAATTAACGCCATAACAAACCGACTAAGTAGAGACGTTACTGGTAGTATATATTGCCATGTCAATAGTAAAAGAATAAGAGTAAAATGAATTCACATTTAGGACATGAGGAAAGATTAAGAGGATGAATTCATATTTAGGACATGAGGAAAGATTATCTATTAAATAAAAATAATTATCCGTAAGTGACCTCGCTCCAGTTTATCACGTAACAGCCACACTAGCCCTCCACAAGAGCCTGATATGAAAACGTCAGCTGGCTGCGTTCACTGTTACTAGGTTATCATCATTTACCCAGGTATTCTAATTTTAAATTTGTTTTGATGCACTAGGTCTTGTAACTTTATAATACTGTGGATGGCTTTACCGAACACATATATTTATGTTAATGAAAATTCAGAGATATATAGGCATACTATAATAAATACTCCCTATTTTCAAAGAGCGACAAAATCAAATAAAAAATGTGCATGAATTGGAAGTTGAGCTAAAGTATCCCTCTTCATAGTATCAGGAATTTGTAACTTCTGCATAAACATCGAATAAGTGTTGCGGCGTTTGGATCAGGAAGCAAAACGAAGACGAATGGCGGAAATGATAAACTTCGGTTAATGACTAAATAGCGTATTAGTGACTATAAAACAAAGTAACTGGACAGTGATTTCAAATGCGCCAATTAATTTCAGAACACCGGTATCATAATGTGTTCATTCCGCGGCAAAAGTGCTTGAAAAAGACGTAGCTGCTTAATGTAAGCCTTCATAACTGCACGGTGTAGTTACATATAGCTTTTTGAGCTAAGCACTCTAACTGCTTGGTGGAAGTACTTGTAGCTACCTGATGTAATTACTCATAACTTGGTGTAATCTCTCATTATTGCTTGGTGTAAATACATGTAGCTGCCTGATGTAATCACTCATAGCTGCTTGATGTAAGCACTAATAACTACTTGATATAAGCACTCATAACTGCTTTATGTAAGCACTCATCGCTGCTTGGTGTAAGCACTTGCACTCATAACTGTTTTATGAAAGTACTTTTAGCTGCTTTGATTTAAGCGCTCATTACTGCTTGGTATAAGTAGGCCTACTTGTATCTGTTTCGTGCAAAATATGCAATCTTAAGTACTTAACTTGTTCAAGTACAACATTTATTATTTAAACTGGCTGGTATAATTTTAAATACATTTAATATACTAATATATAGTCATATCTCAAATAAACACCTGGTCGATTTAGTCTTTATTTGCTTTTTTGATATAAAGTCTTAACTAACCTAGCTGCGTGGTTAAAACCAAAATATGCAACTGCTAGATTCCGGTACAAAATACAAATACTAGATGTCGACTCAAAAGTCTTAACTGCTAGATGTAGTGATTATTCTTAAATGATTTATGTAAAGTCTAAACACTAAACAGTTTGGTTTAGGTTAATAACACTAAACTGCTTGCTTCAGAGATCGAATACTTAACTACTTAGCTTGTAGATATAAAATAACATGCAAACTAGAGGTCTTATGGTCTTATGTAGTCTTAATTACGCGTAACTGTTTGATACAATGTCATACATATTCATTCTTGATGTAAATTTTATAATTATTCTTCGGCTGGATGATATGCTGCGTGAGTTCAAGTGTTCAAATAGCTTTAAGCACATTTAACTTAAGTCAAATCTTTAGTAGTCGTTCCTGACTGATATAGTGTCTTAGGTATTTAGATTGTTAAAATAAAACCGGAAACATTTTCCTCGAATAGTTGGTTGTGAACGTCTCATATCCTAATTGCTAGTTAGAGTAAAACCTTTACTGGCCTATTTTTAGACGGTTATTATGAAATTATAATTGCTAGTTAGAGTAAAATCTTTACTGGCCTATTTTTAGCCGGTTATTATGAAATTATAATTGCTAGTTAGAGTAAAACCTTTACTGGCCTATTTTTAGCCGGTTATTATGAAATTATAATTGCTAGTTAGAGTAAAACCTTTACTGGCCTATTTTTAGCCGGTTATTATGAAATTATAATTGCTAATTAGAGTAAAACCTTTACATAGCTATGCTTAGCAGGTTAGTATGAAATTATAATTGCTGTGAACACTTCTTAAATCTGTAAGAACTCTAAACCGGTTGATATAAAATCAGGACAATAGTTCGAACAAGATCCCAGAATACAAATACAGGCTCATGTAGTGACGCGAATAAACGTTACAGGTAAGCGTGAGGAAGAGTTAAAACAATCATGCAATCCTTTGTTTGCAGGCCGTGATATGAATGAAAAGGTAAGCATGAAGAAGAGTCAAAACAATCAATCATTTGTCTGTAGGCCGTGATATGAATGAAAAGGTAAGCATGAAGAAGAGTCAAAACAATCAATCATTTGTCCGCAAGCCGTGATATGAATGAAAAGGTAAGCATGAAGAAGAGTCAAAACAATCAATCATTTGTCTGTAGGCCGTGATATGAATGAAAAGGTAAGCATGAAGAAGAGTCAAAACAATCAATCATTTGTCTGTAGGCCGTGATATGAAAGAACGTTGCAGGTAAGCGTGAGGAAGAGTCAAAACAATCAATCATGATTTGTCTGCCAAGAATGTCACGTCTTGTTGAGAAATGGAAGTTTTGAGACTCTCAGATGACCTGTACATTTTCTTAATGGTCGGCTATAGAGTGAAATGTGTGCAGTGGGTGTTGTGCGTGTCTGTGCGTGTTGTGTGTGTGTATGAGTGGTATGTATATGTGTGTATGTGTGAAAGGGGGAAATATGACGAAGCCCTCAGGTGTCAAAATTAGTCATATCCGATAAAGTGCTAGTGTGTTTCCTTAGGGCGGAGTGGGAAGACACGACAAACATGCCAACAATGGAAAACACGGTCAGGTGTCGTACTGCCACCGGATCCGGAGAGTTGTTAAAGTTGACATACAACTTTAATTACCAGTAAACATACATTCCACCGTATTTGAATATACACTCTCTCTCTCTCTCTGTCTGGCCCATGACTGTTATTGCGGTTGAATATTGGGTTGGGTGGGAGACAAAGAGAAAACTCGTACTTTTTGCTGTGATGAAGGTCAGTGAGCGCAGGGTATGTGCGTATGGGTATGTATGTGTAGGCGTCTGTGTGGCATATACAGAGAGAGAGAGATAAATGTTGGTTAGTGTTATTTAGTATTACTGTATTTAGTATCTGGTTATTTAACTTCAAGTACATTATATTTAAAAACAAATTAGTTCACAGTACAAAAGACACGTATATAGATATGACAGAAAGGGAGTCAGTGAAAGAGGGAAGATTTGATTATTATTTGATTATTAACGTAAAGTTTATATCAGGGGTGCACAAACTTTTAATGCATTAATCAATCTTGATTATTATTTAAATGATAGAGACATTGGAGTTAAATAAAAAAAATAAAATTTTAGAGTTGTATAAACGTTTAACTTTAAAAAAAGTATTGTCTTGCCTATGTTGTTATTTGAGCAAAAATGAATACTTCCAAGCGGAGGAGTAAGTCTGAAAAGGAGTGGGCGAGTGCTGAGTTAAAGGAGTGGGGAAGGGGTGAGTGAGTTAATGGAATGGGAAAATGTTGAGTGAGTTAAATGAATGGGGAAGGGAAGTACTGAGTGAGTTAAAGGAGTGGGGAAGTGGTGAGTGAGTTAAAGGAGTGGGGAAATGGTAAGTGAATTAAAGGAGTGAGGAAGCTGTGAGTGAGTTTAAGGAGTATGAAAGTGGTGATTGAGAAAGAGGTGGGCGAGTGCTGTGTGAGTTAAAGGAGCGGGGAAGTGTTGAGTGAGCTTAAAATGAGTTTGGAAATGGTGAGTGAGTTAAAAGAGTGGTGAAGTAGTGAGTGAGTTAAAGAGGTGAGCGAATGCTGTGTGAGTTAAAGGAGTGGGGAAGTGGTGAGTGTTTAAAAAGGAGTGGTGAAGTGGTGAGTGAGTTTAAGGAGTTTGAAAGTGATGAGTGAGTTAAATGAGTGGGTTAGTGGTGAGTGAGTTAAAGAGGTGGGCGAGTGCTGTGTGTGGAAGTTTTGGGTGAGCTTAAAATGAGTTGGGAAATAGTGAGTGAGTTAAAGGAGTGGTGAAGTGGTGAGTTTTTTAATGGAGTGGGGAAGTGGTGAGTGAGTTAATGATGTGGGCAAGTGTTGAGATAAAGGAGTGGGGAAGTGGTGAGTGAGTTTCAAAATGAGTTGGGAAATGGTGCGTGAGTTAAAGGAGTGATGAAGTGGTGAGATTTTTAATGGAGTGGGGGAGTGGTGAGTGAGTTAAAGAAGTGGGGAAGTGGTGAGTGAGTTAAAGGAGTGGGGGTTGAGTGAGTTTATTAATGGAGTGGGGGAGTGGGGGGTGATTTAAAAGAGTGGGGAAGTGGTGAATGTGTTAAAGGAGTGGGAAAGTGGTGCTTGAGTTAAATGAGTGGGCGAGTGCTGAGTGAGTGGGTTAAAGGAAAGGTTAGTGGAATCAATATCAGTGCCTAATCGTCACATCTTTAGTGGTCGGACCGGAAGAGCAATGAAGTCTGAATAGGAAACAATCACAGCGATAAGAGATTAAAAGAGTGTGTCACATGTGGGCTTATTTTAATAAGCCTGTCACAGCATTAACTTAGTGAATTACTATTTATGAATTTTATTTCAATGTTGATAACAGCCCCAGGCCTAATCTCCTCTTACAGCCACTATATCGAATCCTACCGTTTACGGGACAATTAATTATAATCATATAATGTAGTCACCTGCAAATTAGATGGAATCAGTGACATTATCTCTCCCTCTTAATTAAAGAACAAAACGCATTCATATACAGCTCATCTACCTGCATATTCCCATTATGTCATTCCAAAGAATTAATTAAGATGTGGAATAAGATAAAAAAAATGTAATAATGTAAACAATAAAAGAAGAAATAATTATTTCAAGACAGTAAGTAAATACAGGTGACAAACAATAAAATATAATATGTAAGTGAGTCAGGCTCTTTGGTCTCTGTATCAACAATGAATTATTTCTTGTTGAATAAATTTATTGTTGATACAGAGACCATAACATAAGACAAAATGGTTACATATAGCGAATAGTTTGACAGTTATATATTTTAAGTTCATAATCATGACCATGTGGTGTCATAAGAGAATGTCTGTTTGAGTCCTATGGCACTGTAGTAGTGATATGGTATGTTTGTATGATCGAAATATAAATGTGTTTATAAGAGAACACTGAATGTTTCTGAGTAAACAGAATGTAAACAAAATGTTTCTGTTTACAACTTAACTGAAGCTGTTCAACTTGTTGGTTTTATAGCCACTTAAGCCATTTAGTTTGGGTTCCCTGATGTGTCTTCTGGGGTTCCAGTGTCTCACACACACACACACACACACACACACACACACACACACACACACACACACACACACACACACACACAATCTCTCTCTCTCTCTATATATATATATACACACACACACTTGCAAACAAGATCTTTGGAACTGAGTCTCATGTATTCTCTGACAGAACACCCTTACTTTCATGGTCATCATACATTTAAATATCATAAGCAAAATATAACAATATAAATTATAGTTAATGTCAAGAGATACATATGAGCATAATGTTAGTTAGGTAAGCAAAACCACGTACCTTTAGCAGTAATATATAGAATTATTGTGATTGTGTTTTGCTTGAAGGAACATTATGTCAGCAGAGTGCTCAAGTGGTTCAAGAGGAAAGTGCACATCAATGTTTTCCATGCATGCATGCAGACATTGTAACATTATGACATCGTTGCAAAAGCAAGTGAAGGACTGACAAAAGCAGTGATTAATCCCGGTCATGTATAAGATTATATTAACCTACCTCTAATAACTTCATTTCTGTTCTCTGATATGACTAATCTGTGATTTGTATTGACTCTATTGGTGAATTGTTTTTTATAATTTTTTTAGAGAGTCTCTGTAACCTAAAATTATCTGATTGTGAGTTCGTGGAATATTGATGTCAAGTAATCTATTTCATTGTAATTGTCATGTATATTTGATTGTTCATTTAATAAATTTATTGACTTTACTCATATTGATAACCTTATGTTGGAGTTGTGGGTGGATGGAGGCTTGCTAAATATAAAGTCAGATTTGTCTTCTCCTTTAGTAAGAAATTTTCCATGGAAATATTGTGACCGTAAATGTTGTTATATGTTATGGAAGAGAGAAAGCACCCACATAACCGCCAATAGACGAGTGGTGTCTTTTGGAGGATCATTAATAATAAAATTAATATTCTCATCATTTGCAATTAGTTATGAAAGATTAATAATAATAATAATAATAATAATAATTTTCATTACTAAAAAACGGTCCATACACACACAAGACAAAACATTTATGATGACTTAGCATACGGGATTCAAGTGTGGCATAATATTGATTTGCATTCATTCACCTTTCAAGAACCCACTAATGGAATGGAATCAAGTCTATAAATATAGCAAGCTTCACTTCTTTATTTCAGAGGATATCAGATATATTTATATTTAAGTTGTTACTGGGCATTTTTAATATTATAACTTAAATGTAAAATAAACAATGAAAAAGTTATACAACTATCTTCAACAATAATACCTGAAGTTGTACATAAACAGATCACTTCTGTATAGAAAACAGTATCTGGTCTCCATGCTATTGAACTTATCTAGAGTAAATAATTTTGTTTTGTTGCTGGGTATCATTTTTATACAGTAAACAATAAATAAAAACTCTGGAAACAATAATGATTTAATTGGTCTAATTTAAAAAATATTTTAATTACAAGGATATTCAATACAAGTGATGAAGTATTGTTTTAAAGTAAACAATGTTTTGCACAAAAAGAGAAAATACACAAAAAATTAAATTAAAAAAAGAAATCATTCAAGAGAACATTCTTATAAATAAGAGAGGAAAAATTCCATCTATCAGACATAGATTTTGATACGAAAAGGCATAAAAGAAAGGTATATTAAAGCTATAATTAATACTCAGCCTAAATATATAATGGCCATATATACTATATAATATATATATATATATACACACATTGATATAATTTATCTTTAATGTGCATTTTATTGCATGTAGACACCTGATAACAAATATCTTTGATGTAAGGTATTAACAGTTTCAATACATTAAGAGTTATTTATGATGATAAATGATATCAATAGTTATTCTTTACAGTATAAATGCTTCAAGAATTATTCCTAACCAAGTATTAAAAAAAGAAGCCAGAAACATAATTCCTAACAGTATCAATGTATTCAAATTTCTTAATTATAATGATTCTTATTTATATCAAGATTTATTTCAGTGCACTTTCATAAAAGCAGTACTGGTAGTCATGTATTTTTATCCCCACCAAATTTATAACATCGCAACAAAATAGAGGTCTGTTCTTGGTACTATCAAACACAAATGAAAATTTAAAAGTGCACTGGTTACTGATAATAATGGACACAATATACATAAAGTATAATGTCATAATGATACAACGTAATTGTCATTATAATACCAGTTCATAAACAATATTCCTATGAAGACCATAAAACACAAAGCTGAAGATTAACACCCTCTTAATCTTTGAACGTCAAGAACTCTAAGCAATAAAGTACACATCTAAGTTAATTAATACCAACTAGAACAATTGGCCATTAGGTAAAGTATGAATTTTAATTAATTAATACCAACCAGAACAGCTGACTATCAGATGTTCAACAGCTTCTTTGACAAGTTACAGGAAATAATATCTACATTGCACAAAATTAGTAAATAATTTCTAAGAATATCCTGAAATTGTGAATGCTCAAAATGTATTATGTTGCAGCTTATTTAATAATTTTAAGAGAAAATGATTATTAAATGTACTTTAAAGTACGTTTACACTCATCACAACTGAATCTTAATGATCTACCATTTAGAAAGATGGCACTTTAATCCGCTAATACAGTATTTTGTTCACACCAAATTCTCTCCGCAAGGAGCAAGATCTCTTTTTCAAGTATTTTTAACTGTAATTTATTTGAAAAAAAAAGCTGTTCACAATAAAGACCAGAACAGTTCAGTAATCTTTTCTTTAGTCGGAAAGTTACTGACATGGAGAAATTCAAGATAAAACTCGTGGAATAAACAGTAAACATTTAAGGATAACACAGGCATAAATAAAACATTAAAAGGAGAAGCTGCTAATATTCCAGCAAAAATTCTTTTCATCTTATTAGTTACCCTGCTGACATACGAATAGAAAACATAGGCATTTAAAAACAAAACAATGACAAATTCTTTAAAAATTAAAAACAAGCATGTTTCAGATAAAATAGCATTTGTTTAACATAACTGTAAGCTATTAAAAAATAAATCGTCTAATAATATAAGCCATTCTTCTGGAAAGCACAAATGTAGACAAAGATTTGGAAATAAATACTCAGTTTGAAAAACTAGTTTTGTCACATATTTCTATACAAAAATAAGCACATTTCAGTACAATGTAATATTTTGGCTACATTCATTATTAGAGATTAGTGGTTGGATTTTAAGGATTGTAAATAATCATAATTTCAAATCATTTAATGCTGATTGCTCTCAAAAATCTCCACGATAATAAAATAATAGCCTTCATGCTCAAGAAATCCTAAGGTGATTCAATAATGGCCTTTATATTGATTTTTAATGAGATTTATTTTGATTATACACAAAGAACAACTTTAAAAAAAAATAAATATGAGTACAAAGTTGACAGAGAGAAAGGGCGACAGTGTCAAAGAAAAGATAGTGAATCTGAGCTCAAAGAAATAAATTATATGAAATAGAGAAAGAAGAAAGATAAATGAATTATGAAGTATAAGGATTTATTCCACATTAATATAATACCATGGATTGAACGTTTTCGTTCCTTTTAAAGTCTTCTGAGCAAATGTAAAGAAAAGAATTAAATAAGCAAATGAAAACAAACCAAACCAAATCAAACTGATCACATTTTTCTTTTTTTGATGAACACAGTCATACAGACTAGTAGCATTTTAAAAATTAGACTTTAATAGGAGACAGTCAGAAAAATTACAGACAAAATCTTAATGACTTAGTGCAAACTCCCAGACATTGTAAATTCATATCAATGCAAACTTAGAAGTGATACCTTCTCACATACATATGAAAGTCACCATGTGAAAAATGAATGAATTAAAATGCAACAGTCATAATTGTCTCATGAGGAGATACGTGAAAAATGTTGCAAACATGTTTGTACAAGACTCAGGAAGGGGCATTCTTATGATCTAGAACAGGGGTGTACAAACTGCGACCCGAGACAGGGCTCTATGCGGCCCCCTGAGGACTTTTGGATTTTACCATTATTATGAATGTAAAGCACATTATTTCATTATTTGTGTGGTTTTTTTCTACTGAGCCATCCATGTTGCAGTCCTCCATCCACTATCAATTGGAAATTTGTCCCTCTGGCCTATAAAGTTTGTGCACTCCTGATCTAGAACAAGTAAAACTCAACTCATATCACTCTGTTAATACAAGATAATAGTAGATAAGGTAAGTATAAAGAGCACATTTTCTGTTAGGAAACAATCTCTAGTTTCTGTATACAAAATACTCGTGTCAGACACCTAGACTTTGTGATAAACAAGTATTCTTACAGTCACTATTGTCAGACAGCTAGATTTTCTTTCTAGACAAGCATTCTTATAGTCACTAGTATCATGTAAGTAAACTTTGTAAGAATATCTGCTATATGAACCAAACTTTGCATTTGGCAATACATCTTATAATGAACTAGCAGCATCTATATACTTTTTTTCCCTTCAGTAGTGCAAGTGAACATGCAAACAAAAGAACTTGCAGAATATACATCAAAAATGAAAACCTACATTCAATGAAAATAAGATGTTGTTCAGTCAGTGGTCTGAACAATTATAATGGTTCATTCTGAGTGTGATGTTTGGTGATATGGAGAAAATTTCCATAAAAGTGCTGTGGTCCACTGTTTGTCACAAGTAAATGAATAAATAATATTCTAGTAATCATACCTTATATTTTTCCATCCCAGCCCTCACCCAGGAAAAGAAAAGGGCCCAGGAGTACTAGGTCACTTAATGCAAATTCACCATACAGCAATATTAGCAATTAACATGTTCTACACCAATGGTCTCCTTAATGCAAATTCACCAAACACAACTTAATAGCAACAAACATGTTCTCATTTCAAAGAAACAATTTAGAATGCTTACTGAAAAAAACAAATTCCTGCAGAGGTTTTAAATGGAACTGGTGCATTATGCAGGAAATAATATCACTGAAATTTATGATGAAACAGAAATGGTTATCGGCCAGACAGTCTAAATGATGGTTGCTCAGACATCCATGATAATCAATCACTTGTTACATGTGCTTCATCACTCTGAATTCACTCAAGGAAACTTCAACAATCAAGCATACAGACACATAAGCAAACAAATAAATAAACTAACATTGGAATTAAACATTCTAAAATCCATTGAAAGCAAGATTTAATGTGACTAATACAGCTATGTTAAAAAAAAATATTCTTAAGACAATTATAAATAACTAATGAAAGTTAATAATATAAAGATATACTGTTTACACTCGCCAAGACAATTTAAGTGCGTTAGCATGTTATATTATATTAAAACATATCATAACATATTATAAGACTTTATTTAGCATAAGTTTAGGAGCACCTTGAGCTATGTTTAGGTACAGCTCTGTGCTACAGAGTTATGCTTTCCTTTTACAATTAATTTAAAATACAAACAGAAAAACGCACTCTAGTTCTCACACAAAATACAGTGGCAGTCATACATTAATAAATAGAAAAACATCAATTAATTGTAGCATGAAATAAATGTAACAATGAAATAAAATGAAAAGAAGTAAATATGTAATCTAAAGTTTGCTATGAGAACATATCTTTTTAACCACAATTTTCTACAAAAGTTTTGGCATATAAAAACCAGGAAAGGTATCCCAAATAAATAACAGGGATTTACATTTTAAAATGTAAATATTTTTAAATTGGTATCTGAGCAAACTCTCCACAAAGTGGCGAGAGAGGAAAGATGTCAAATGAATTCAACTAACAATAAAAACCTTAATGTGGAAGATCACATGTCTCAAAACTCTTCAATATTTACATCAGCTGCTTACATAGTATTTAAAATTAATTGTTAACTAATTGGCATACAGAACCCCTAATCCTGACAACAAAAAGATGATACTAGTACTTACTAGCGATTCATGGTAAACATAAATACTGTTAAATGATAGCAATAAATTTAATTGGATATAACAATGCATAGTAAGCAAAAACATGAGAACATGTACATGTACACTTGCATTTCATTACCAGTCCACCATACGAGAAAAAGTTCATTACACAGTTCCATGGACATACCTGAATATAAGAAAACACATGATGAGGGTCTAAAATGAACTGGTGTAGAACTGAGACAATGACAACAGCCTGTAACTTCCTCTGGTTATGATAGAATTGTACATCCACTACATACATAGTGCCATTCACCAATTGCCAAGTCTTTCTTGACAAAAAAACCTTTTTACCATTTTTGATTTGGGAAAGGTCCATGCATTTTACTGTTGTGGCAACAAAATTGGCTTCAAGATATCTGACATATGCATTCTCAGATCAGAACAAATAGTCTACCATTTGCCAATCTGCTAAATATTTGGCTCATTATTATAACTTGACCTACAGTGGCTTGGCCAATGTAAATGCTGGTGTGGTCACTCAAACATTGAATTTTGGGACTGAGTGAGCATAAATAGCGAGGTTTTTTTAATTCAAGGGATTAAATGGTACAAACCTTTTAAGTTGAATTTATCAATGACTTGATTCATTAGGATCAAAGATAAATTAATTATGGGGAGGTTACTCTTCATACCATATAGATAGATAGGTAGGTAGATAGATAGACAGACAGGTAGGTAGATAAGCAGGCAAGCAGACAGACAGACAGGCAGAAGACAGATGGATGGATAGTAAGAAAAATAGATAAATAGACCCTTTGATTTCTGGAGATTTTTTTGAACAATAACAGGACAGTGTTATGTATTAAAGCATTAGGAACAAATAGTTTGTTAACACAACAAGAGCAGGTAACATTATCACAAATAGCATGTTTTAGCAATAAGAAAAAACTGCAACTACCTCCCATACACACAAAAAAGTAATAAAAGAAAGCAAGAACATGAAAAAAAAAGAAAAGAAAAGCACTTCTGAACAAAGAAGCTGATTAACAAAATGACAAGCAACACAACAGCTACATCCAAACAAAAATGTTTCTGCTAAGATATATCAATGTAAAATGTTATTAAAAATTTCAGTTCAACAAAAATTAAAACAACAAGAAATAATATAAATGCAATAACTATATCCATCTATTGCGATTATCTTGTTGGTGCTTGAAGAGCTCTGCTCTAAAAGTTAAAGCTGCCACAATCATTTTCAAAGATGAATACATGAAATAATGTTGCAGTGCATAAACAGCACTATATGTACATAAAGGCCAACACATGGCCCACAAGGAAGACACTCTGATCACAGTAAAGCAATGTGCAAAATGAGAAGAAAAGACTTGATACTTTGTAATAGCACAAAGCCTTTCTCTTGACCAGCTCATTAAACACTTTAAACTGCTCTTGTATATGTCTCAACATCAGTCACTTTGATCTCCACTTAATTATGCTATTAAAAATCAATCTGGATCATGCAGAATTAAAAAAAAATAAGTAAATATTATTTCTTTTATAAAAGAGTGCAAAAGTTGAAAGTTAATTATCCTTCATCATGAAACTACTCCCAGTACACATACATAATATCCACTCTAATTATGACAGCAATAAAAATCAAATTTGGAACATGGACAATTTCCCTTAATCTTCAAAATACTCTGGCTCACACACACACACACACGCACGCATGCACGCACGCACTAACACACAATGTGCTTTCAACACAGAATGTCTTAACCTCGCTGCAACATTTTATATACTGAACTTAAACTGTTTTGATTTAGTAAAGCAGAGAAACAAACAAAAAATCTTTTACTGAACAATGAAACTCTTATAATTTTTTAGTTTTTTCAATTGTTTCTTCAGTTCAAAGATGTAATCTGAGGGTTGGACCACAATTGTAATTTCTCGACCAACTGCATTCAGACGATGCTCAATCTGAGAACAAAAAGTTCAAATAAAATTTTAAAAAGCTACTGAGTAACTTAAACATTTAAATTAACACCAAACTTAATACAGTAGAATCTCAGTTCAGTAAGTTTTAATTATCCTAGTTTCGGGTTATCTGATAAAAGCATATACATCTAGAATCTGTTTTCATTACCCTTTGAAAAGAGTTTGAACTATTTATAAAAGATATTGAATAATTATTTCACTGAACAATGAAACTCTTATAATTTTTTAGTTTCTTCAATTCAAACATGTATTAGGAGGGCTAATGATTTATCCAAAGTAAATTATTCAAGATATGTTCTTTGTGTTGTAAATTACTAATAACTAAAAATACATTCAATGAAACTGTATACACTTATTGCCATATGCTGTACCAGCAGTAGCAGCAATAATATATAAGTGAAAAGTGTTGATACTGTATTTATTCCATATGTATTCTATTGTTCCAAATTAGATGAGTTAGTCTCAGCCTTGCATAGTTCAGAGGTTCTGTTGTAAACAACAGTGAGATTTCGTACTATAAACAACACATGAGATATGATACAAAACCAACTGGATGGTCATTCATTTAGTATGTGTGTTAAAAATAGAATGAGATAAAAAAAAGGGTAAATTTGTATGTTCTCTTCCTCCTTAATTCATGCGGAACTGTTTCCCCTACTCATACATGCTTTTTGCAGTAACTGAATGTATTTATATATTTAGAAAACAAAGCTGTGTGTATTAGTGTCTAATACTTTATAGACATAAGCTTTCAAGACCAAGTGAAGAAGAGTCTAGGTTAACCATGCAATGAACTCAATCAAATTTTTAAAGTGTTCTGATAAGGCATACAATTTCAAAGTCATAGTCCTGATGGATACTGCAATATACGCAATCAAAAGAACATGTTTCTGTGAGATTTTCAATGATACCAATGTGCACAAACAAGCTTAATGATGACAAGAGGACTAAAAACCACTCTTTTATAATGAAGGTATGACACTTATCAAAAGCGAAACCTAGCTCTGCATGAATGTCTCATGTTATTGCATAATTAAAGAAATAGCCTTGATGGGACTATAGCCCAGAGAATTTTAGTGCAATCATGTGGCAATCTTGAGTATGACATAGTTTCACTTTCTATTCTATTTTTAACCATAACATTATAACATTTATAAAGGTTTCTGGCTACTTAACTTTGCCAGGATGTTTAGAAATAGTTCACATGAAATGTTGACATTACTGAAATATTTGGTTTTTAATTACATATTTGTTTGAAGTGGATTCCTGTTCACTTGGTCTTTAACAAATTACAAAAATACCATTCAGAAATGTTTCTTCAAAATCTGCCACTTCAATCTGTCACACCTTTCTGGGCACCCTTCACTCGTTATGATTATTATTTATTAACTAATAACACATAACTAATTACAATTGATCGATAATCTTAATTTATAGTTATTAATAATTCTCCCACAAGACCAACATATCTCTCACTTGGAGGATTATAAGGGTGTCATAAAACTCTACTCTTTATACAATAATAAGATAGACGTTTTACTGTCACATAATGTTTCTGCAGATGGAAACTTCTTACTAAAGGAGTAATAAAAATCTGTCTTTTATTTATATTTAATGAGCCCCTATCCACCCACTACTACTCCAAAATAAGGCTATAATATATGTGCAAAAAGGTTAATAAATTTCACAATAATTTTATTAAATCAACAATCAGATATTTGCACTGAATAATATACATATATGCATTCACACACACACATACACATACAGTTCAGTTGATATTTGCCTCTATTAAATAGAATGAATTTCCTATATACAATCTAGTCAGCTGACTTTTAAATCCAACCAAATTGATAAAAATATAATTCAGTCAATTAGCCTAAAATAAAATCCATTCAGTTTGCCAATTAAGTCTAATCATCTACCTAATATAAAATCCAGTCAGTTTGCCAATTAAGTCTAATCATCTACCTAATATAAAATCCAGTCAGTTTGCCAATTAAGTCTAATCATCTACCTAATATAAAATCCAGTCAGTTTGCCAATTAAGTCTAATCATCTACCTAATATAAAATCCAGTCAGTTTGCCAATTAAGTCTAATCATCTACCTAATATAAAATGCAGACATTTATGTCAGTTTGCTTTAAAATATTTAAACATCAGCAATATCACAAAGTAAGTGTGGTCTATATTGTTCACAGTGTGCAAAAAACTTGAGAGGTAGATGTGAAAATAAGAAGTACTATTAATAATAAAGAAATATAAAAAAAATTATGAAAATGGACACAGTGCATTGAATGAAAAAACCTGAAGCAATATGGCAAGAGAACAAATCTTTACCTCCATGTCTTTAAAGAAGAGGCTAAGGTGCCGGCTATTTATCTCTGTCAACATCCAGTTGCTACGGTGCTCAGACAAAATTCCTTGTGCATATTGTGGTAAACCATTATTGGCTGCTAGGCCATTTGGATCCACATACAAGATCTACAAGAAAAGAAATTTACATAGATGTATATAGATCAGAAACACAAGCTTACACAAATACATGTATATATATATATATATATATGAGAGAGAGAGAAAGAGAGAGAGAGAGAGAGAGAGAGAGAGAGAGAGAGAGAGAGAGAGAGAGAGAGAGAAAGAGAACATACAGACACTATCCTACTTATGAACTTTCAATGCATGAATTTTCATGAACAAGTCCAAACTGAGCACAATATAGTTCTACCAACACAGCAACAGATCAACAGATGGCACTAGCACACTATTTCTGGTCTTCCACCAAGCCAAGCACCAGCTGCTGTTCACAGTGGTTAAGGCATTAAAAGTGTTTATTTTTATAAATGATTTTTTCATCAATAAATTTCTCTACTGTGCTGTTTGAGCAAGTTATATAAGTGAATCTGAAATTATATACAAACTGACTTATGATGGGACTTCTGAAAATCAATTGTATCCATTAATAGGTTAATGCTTGTATATGTTAATGGTAGGGCCTGTGTAAGAGAGGAATGAAAGCAAACACATATGACATACAACAATTATTTCTTTTCAGTGTAACAAACAGAAGCACTGAGATTTGCTAATTAAGATTCCCATTAAGGTTGTCCAATACTAAACAACCAATAAACAAGGGAGAGAAGATAAGCAAAAATAAAACAACCTGTAAGCTATATTAGACTTTTGTCGATAGCTTCATATTTCTACTCTTACTTTTGACAATGGCCAAGTTTCAAGAGAACAGCATTTTGCTAATTCCAACAAGCAAGCAGAATATGGTACAGTGTGCTACCCATTACCACTTATAACTCACATTAATAAGTCAAATCAAAGAACGAGAAACAACTCACATTAATAAGTCAAATCAAAGAACGAGAAACAACTCACATTAATAAGCTAAATCAAAGAACAAGAAACAACTCACACAGTACTAAACTTTAGTTTTTTAGCTAGCAACTGAGGCTTTTTTCCCATCAAAAGTTCAAAATATCTTATATTGAAAGATGATGAAACTTTTGTTAAATGTACTCTTAATTTACAAGCATATCTATCATTATTCTTGCAAAACAACAACACAAGTCCAACCCACTAAATGACCGTTTATACTTGTGAACAGAAGTTAACAAACAAATTATGTCTGGAAGATTCAATCTTGCCAAAGTGAAATTTTATTTTACCATCAGCATGAATTTAATTGCAGAAACTTAATTATTTACTTCTAGACTAGCATAAATGTTATCATTTTGATTTACTTCTGCTTTATGTCCACCTCCTACATTTACTTTCTGTGCAGACCATCATGATTTATTTTTCTTGTGTAAAAGATCCTCATTAATGTGTCCTTTAAAATGACGGTTTCTTTAAAATATGCAATTCTCTGTCCATTTATTTAAACCAGGACAAGAAATGGAAGTTAAGGGAGGCTACCATGTAAGAAATAAAATGAAGAATAGGTGCACAAAGTTAACATATTGTAATGCCAGACAGTGAAGTTGTTATGTATGTATCAGAAATAGGTTAGAGGCTATAGTAAATATTAAAAGAAAATATAAAAACATTGAAGAATAAATTCCATAATATACTAGTTAGCAAACTCTATACTAATGCCATTGCTCTGGGCTAAAATAATTTGACTTTCACATAAACTAAAATATAAATGCTATGACCATACAACACTGCATGTGAAATAAATATTGATCTGCATACTATCAATCTGAAGCCAAATACTATAAGTGAAAGAAACATTTATTTGTATATTATCAGTCTGAAGCCAAACACATTACATGAAATAAATATTTATTTGTATATTTTCAGTCTGGAGCGAAACACCATAAGTTAAATAACTATTTTATATATATATATATATTTATTATCAATCTGAAGCCAAGCACCATAAGTGAAATAAATACTTATTTGTATACTATCAGTCTGAAGCCAAACAATTTAAGTCAGTGTTTCCCAAAGTTTGCGCCAGGGGCACTGAGATATTCCAAATATAAATGCAATTGGTAGGTGTTGTCTGACTTTGGGAACCATGGGGAAAAATCCTTATATACTAAGGGCATCATGTATTGCAAAAGTTTGGGGACCACTGCCGTAAGTGATAAATATGCTATCAATTCAAAGCAAACAGTGAGTAAAATAAACATTGATTTGTATACTAACAGTGTTAAATAAACATTGATCTGTGTACTACAAGTCTAATATCAAACACTGAAAATTAAACAATCACTGAACAGCACACTTATACTATCTGTTAAGCTAAACACAAAAAAGTATCATATATTTTTTACATAGTCATTTCTTTGTTGACATTCAGTAGTGTGTAAAAATGTGATAATAAACAGCTGTCCTACACGAAACAAAAGTATGTACCCACAATCCTTATACTGCCAATGCATTTCTGAACCTATGTATCATCCATCTCCTCTACTAGCACCGACACTAAAGCTGCTTATAATATACGGATGTGCCAGGAGGAAAATGTATGTATTACACTGATTATGCACAATAAATGCATTTTTTAATACAAGTGCGTTGAATAAGTTACTCTTTTAGATTCTTTACTTTAAAATAAAGCGATTTATTTGCAAAATGAACCATATTTTTAAAAAGTGTTACATTTACAAAACATGCATGTTTTCACCTCTCCTGTTCCACCGTTTCTCTTTATGCCAATGCTCTCTCCTTCTGCTGATCGACGAATCGCTAGCACCTTTGCATGTGGCATCCTTTTTATTAGCATTTCAATTACATCAGCTGACGAATTCTTCAACAATTTCAGTGCTTGTGCTGCAGTGGTAACCCTGACATTGCATATACTAATGACCTGGTCGCCTATATGAAATTTGCTGTGAAGGCTAGGAAAATCTTTTTGGTTCCAGCCTGCAATACTAGTGAACATAGCAGAGCACCATGAGTCTTGAAATCATTACAAGTATTTATTTTCATATTTACTCATACATCATTCATCTGCAATATAAGTGAACTGACAATCAAGCACTACTAAGAAGCAGTCAGTCACTATGTATTCTCTCAGGTAATAACAGTGAAAATGTTTTATTCTTCCAATATCATTCAGTTCATATAAATGGCTTTAGGAATTTAAACAAGAAACAATGTCTAAATACACAATATATACTATACCAGCAAAAAGATAAACAGCATTAACCATTTTAATAAGAACTGATAAAAATAACAAAATTTATAATCTTGATCACTTGCTACCATTTTAGTTTTAAAATGCTTTGCAATACTTACTTCATAGGATAAAAAAAAAAAAATTTGCAAACTACATGACATAAAGATCCAAAAATGCCAAAAGTTTCAAATTTACCAAACAGAAGAATTACAGTCCACAAAAGCAATACCACAGGCAGAGAACTGAGTGACTGAGACAGTGACCCCTGGTAACTCCATCTCTTGCTGCAGGATTTCTGCTTGGCTCTGTTTTAATGAAACCACTGAGTGCAAGCTGTGTGTGCGGTCCAGCCGCATGCGCTGTTTTAGGTGGGTCTCAGTTATTGATGGCTCTCTGGGAACTCCCTGTTTGGAGAAAAAAGAGATCATGTATTCTGCAAACTTTATCTGTATACAAAATTTATAAAAATATAGAGTATTAAGACACAAACTGTTACAACAATAAAAACACATTTTTACATAAATTTATTTTTAAAAAATAGTAATGAACAATTTGATTAAACAACCATCATCTAGAAATTAAAAATCAAATTGAATGATAGGTAGAATTTTTTCATGCAGCCATGGTTTCTGATTTATTATGTAGCCTTTTTACTCTTTATTTGATGAAATTAAATGAAAGGTCAATGTTTCAAATATATCTCATAAAAAAGCAGATTTGTTGTTTTTTTTAAGTGTACAGTAATCTATTTTATAAATTTTCACAAATTAGTGGCCAGACATCTAATCCAAAAGTTGGGGGAAAAAAAGACTTATGAATCATTATTATCCAATAACTGATTATATTCAGGCACAGTAGAGTGAACAAGAATAACAGAGAATATGAAGTATCTTCATATTTCAAAATTTTATAATTACCAACAAATCTATAGAGAGACCTTGTTTTATACAGTTCCCTACCATCATATGTCTACCTACCCCACCAATTTCATTCCTGCACAGTGCCTAGAGTAGGGGTGTTTAAACCAGAAACTTTGATAAGAATTGTCCATAAAAATGTGGATGCTAATGGAAGAAAGTAGTGTTCTCCATTTGTTTGAATAAAAAACTTAAATCAATTTTGCTTTTGTGTTTTACATATTTTGCAGTCAATAGTGTATTTCTCTGCCACAAGAAAGGTAAATAAAATAAATTAAATAATAAATTAATATTCTTATGCTATCAATAGGATCACAAATTTTTAGATTAAAAAAAATACACAAATGATAAAAACATGTTTACTAAGCATTCATTAATAATAGCTGCAAATTGCAGTGAGAACTAACTCTTCATTGATAGCCTTTGTATTGAAGGGTAGTTATGTTTCCTTTGATATGTATATTACAAAGTTTTCTGTTTTTGTTTTTAAATATGTTTCTATCATTTGTGTATTTGTTAAAATTAATAATCTCAAAGTTAAGTCTTCTTGACAACCACTAAATAGACAGCAGAAGTTAGGCTAAACAGCTGTTGTGTTTACATATCTTATTAGGTTAGAGAATCCATCCATGTGAACTGTTACACGACTGCAACTAACCAAATGATGCCTCTACTGACAACAGCAAGGGAAACTTACTTGCTGTGGTCTTGCTTTTCCAGGCAGCTCATCTGTAGACTTAGGAGAATCATTCTCACATCCAGGGTACCAAAGTCCAGATGCTTTGTCATATTGAGTACCATTTATTTGAAAGTTTGGCGATGTTGAAGGTCTTTTGAATTTAAAACTGTGAGACTTTCTTTCTGGAAGTGGAGGAGGGTCAACACTAATCATTGAAACAGGACGGACACTACCATTCCTTCGTGGTGGCAGAGAAGGGGGTTCCTGTGAAAAAAATAGATTTTCTTTTGAAATTCTACTCTGTTCAAGTTGAGAAACCATTTTTTCATCTGCAGCTGTATATTCATGTCCCTTACGTGGTAACAATGGAATAACCATGGCACCCTGAAGGTCAGTGTGCGACTCAAAAATAACATTCATTGGACCACTCTCATCTACACTTCTTTTTCCACAGAATGGAAGTGAATCCAGTCTTGGAGGGAGGGGTGGACCTAATGAGGGGTTAGATAATGAAGATGCATCACAAACAGAAAAATATGTATGGTCCTGTTTACTATTTACTGAGGTTGGTGTTGGCAGCTGGCGGTTTGTCTTCTGACCTGAAGATTCCATGGTGGAATTCTTCTTTGACATATCTTCATACTGATTTAAATCATGGTTGGTGGACTCAATCATATCCTCAGGTTGTGCATTCTCCTCATCTGAAGAAGTACAGGAGCTTGACTGGGAACTGCACTTAGTCTCTGCTGCGTTAGATTCTTCTGTACACCTGAGAGTACTGATATTCTGGACAAATCTGTCATCATCCTGGTTTTCAGGTGTTATAGTCTTGTTGTTCAGAGGATAAAGAGAATAAAAGTTTTCTGAAAAACCTGCATCAGTCTCTGGTTCATTAGATTTGACTGCCATGGCATTGTCTGAACAAGAGTCCATTTTCTGATCACAAGTATTTGGGTCAACTGTGGTGTTTTCTTTTTGGTCAAACACAGCAGGAAGCGTTTTGTCTGTCCCTGTTATCAATGCATCCAGAGAAGCAGACCTTTTTATATCTGCAGAACCATTTTGATCAAACTTACGTTCTAAATGACCAATTGTTTGGGACTTTTTATTTAGACTCTGTATAATTTTTAGGTCTGAATAGCCTTCGTCTAATTCTTCAACACAAAATGAAGGATCCCCAAACTCAGCACATACCGGCAGGATACTGTTTTCTTCTCCTGCTGAATCTCCAGCTGAGCTGGCTGTATGCTTGAATGCATTTGCACCTTTGTCAGATGCAAGCACAGCATGTCGTGCTGTAGGCACAGGAATTTTGCGGTTGATTTCCCAAAAGGCACCACTAACAAAATCGGAAGAGTAATCTGTTGATTCTGTATCACTATCAGCATTTTCAATGTCACTAATTATTTTATGATGCTTTACTGCACTAACAGAAGAAGCTGTAGTATTTGTGGGTGGAACTTTTGCATGTGACCGTCCTTTTGGCAAAGGAGGTGGGACATCTGAGATGGGTGTGGTGGAAGTAACCTGTTGTCCAGAGGGCAAAAAGCCACAAGAATCTGACTGAGAATGTAAAGTTTTTGTAACTGGGGAAGCAGGTGAGTTTGCCTGTTTTCGTACAGGTGGGGGTGGGGCTATGTCATCTGGAGGTTCAAGAGGTGATGGAGAACGAGCTTTTGTAAGAAAAGTGGGTGTGGTGGGTGAAGGAGGATGTGCTTTAGGAAGAGGTGGTGGCATGCTAAGTGGCAAAGGGGGAAGCTCAACACTGTGAGGTGAATGTGGCTTTGGTTCTGAAGGAAATTTAACAAGTGTTGTTGATTTTCCATCTTGGCCTGACTGCCTTGGTGGAGGGGGAGCAGGTGCACCTCCTATTGCTCCTAGAATATTATCATCATCCTTTTTCTCTTTAGTTCGGCCTGAAAAGACAACTGCTGGGCAAACTGTGTATATGTGCTCATCAATGTCTCTCTGAAAAGAAATAAAAATGAATCAAAACTAACATAACTTTTGCAAATATTTAATATTGATCAGTTTTACATGTTCAGGCAACTCCTACTATTCCGATCACACTGGTTTCCAGAGGACTGTCAGAGGTACAAACCCTTATTTACCAGTGGAATGGATATAACTGTGAGAGAACCATTCCCAAGTGTAAAAATAGAGGAAAGCAAAATCCCACTGATATTCTGATGTTTTCCAAAATTTATTAACTAAAATCCATCTTCATCATTTACTCACAAATTCCTTGTCTACATGCACTAGAAAAATATGAATAAACTATTAAAACAATTTAACATCATTAAACTAATTAAAAAAAACAAAAGTGACAAGGTAACAAATAAATGGTCCTCATAGGTAACAATTTCAGTTGTCTTCAATAAGATGAATTCCTTTTCTTATGCAACTGAAAACACTCAACAGTGTTCTTTACAAACTTGTGTTTTAAAGACAATTTTAGTTTAGCACATCAGTCTTTATCAATCAATGAGAAACATTAACAAAAATATTCAAAACATAATCTTTCAAAAATAGTAGTTAGTTTGAAGCTTGGATGGGAAGAGAACTTTAGAATAAAATGTGTGTTGAGGGAATGACGGGGTGGGATGGGGGATGAAACTCCAGTTATAAAAACTTCTTTTCACAGAGAACATTTCATCTCTGTAGTAAGTGTTGTCATTCTTGATGGATGAAATGATCATGATGTTCATGATTGCAACATCTGTTGCAAAAACTATGAACATTAACTTAATATCCCTGCAATAATATGATGAAGCTGTGTGCTGTTCTAACAACATGTACATGCACAAAAGCAGATGTCATCTCAGGTTCAACGTAGGTTTTACATTAAGAGGAAAGAGATGTGAAGACTTGCATGGGTATTTAGCAATCTATGACAAGAAGTGCATGTCATGTCATTGTAAATGCCAGCTGTGGACTTGATTTGGTGGAATTTCAGTGATTAATTTGCTGTCTATGCATTATCATATGCACATACGCATAGAAGTGAATGAATGGGCAGAAACGATTTTCAATTCAAATATGCTTTAAATAATTCAGTTGCAACAGTACATATTAATAAAGAACCTTTATTCTTTTTCTTTTTATTAACACTTGATTATTATTCTGTAAAATTAATGGATCAAGTAATCAAACATGTAGACAAGTTTAAAGTGTAAAGTGAATTTAAAAAATAAATTAATAAACACTTTGCAATTGCTACACAAAGATCTATATAATTATATAATTGTTTTTGTTGTATTAAAAAAGAAAGGAAAGACAGATCTACATAATTACTTTTGAACACTGATATCTCAAAGCAGAGAAAATGTAGACCTCTGTATATAATTACATGTGTTGATAAAGTCAGGAAAAAAATTAAATCTCTAATAAGTAATATTATCAATAAACTATTGTGTTTACAAAGTAAGATAAAGGCACCTCTCTATTACTACCTTTAAAAAGCCAAGACTGCTCAGGGTCCTCTGCAGGACATCACACCATTCAATCATCTGCTCTCTGAAAAATGCCAGAGAAGAAAACAAAAAATAAAGTATAATACATCAATATCACCATCCACTTAATGTTGTCACTCAAAGTATTTGAAATGAAAAGCCAGATGCTAGAAGAGAGTTCAGTAAAATTCTTTCTTAGCAAACTCTCTTGAGGCATTTTATGCTATTTGTTTTCTGATTTTTAACACTTTAACAGGGCAACTAACAATTTCAAAATCCATTGCTTCAAATACAAATGTACTTTTAAAACTGATTGGACTACTAAATAATAGCAACACCCTCTCTAACACTTGATTAACTACTAAAGATCCATTCACAACCCCACTTCCAAAGAAAACCATAAAACTAACAACAAAAACCTTGACTAAATACTGGCTCTCAAAACAATGATCTAAGTTAATATCCCGACTCTTTACTAAATATCTGACTTTAAAACATAATACAGACAATAGAATCTCTCACACCCACACAAACTAACACAAGATTATATCACACACACACATGACATAAACAAAGGAATTAACAACCCAAACAAGTTATATGCACAATGCCAACATTAAAATAATTTTAAAACATAACAAACAAATAATTATCCCCCCCTCCCCCCAAAAAAAATAATACCACAAATAGAGAAAAAAAATCATTAGTGTATTATTCTGTTTTTCCACACAAAATTGATGCATTTGTACATAACAGTGAGTGAGCACATTTAAAAACATAACCAAATTGTAAGATTTTCCTTCAATATTTATCATAATTTATATAAAAGTGATGGGTAATAAAGAACTGATCACATTTGCTGACTGTTTTAGAGTACATTAACCAAATTATTTAAAAATAAAATACTTCTCACAATAAACTTAAATTATTTTAATTCTGACTTAAACGATATAGCTTAAAGCAGAAATATCTTTTTAAAATCCAAGAATTTATTCCCATGATGCAATTTATTTTTAGTATGTTTTTTCATACTAAATACTAATACAATTAAAAAAAAAAATAACATTCAACTTATAAAGATAGTTATCAGCTACTTTTTGACTACTAGTACTGCTAAAATATACCTCTTACTATTTAAAAATATATTATATCAGCTGCTAAATCAATGCATTGGGGCCATAAAAGTAAAATAAAATATACAGATAATGATGTCATTAAAAGTTAAATAAAATATACAGATAATGATGTCATTGATATCATTAAACAGATATTAAACTGTATAAAACAAAAATATATAAAAACAGAATGAAATATACAGAAATTATACAACTTATTCATATAACAACTGTTAAACTGTAATAAAAAATAAACAGAATATAAAATAACATATATAAATAAAGATGTCAGTGATATCTTTCAACAGATTTTAAACTGTCAAAAAGTTAACAAAAGAAGACTAATTTTTTTTAATAGAGGAAAGTGGAAAAAACAAGTAATTAAATCAAGTAAATGACAATAAACATGAAATATGACTTAACAGAATCAATTACCATACTAACCTTGTGGCAGCTGTAAGCTCAATAATATGATCAGCAAAAGAAATGACAAAATTGAAAGTTCTTGAAGAATGTCCCATAGTATGGCTAACTGCAGTACAGGTTGACAAGTCGTAGGAGACCACAGGGCTACCAGAAAATACATCCACATCGCGTTCATACTGCTCCAAGAAGGGGACACGACTGCGAACTACAAGCATATACCACTTTTTGGGTTGGAATTTCTGGGGGAAAAAAATACTTTGATTAAACAGAGAAAATAACAACAAAAAATGACATTGACATTGATAATTTTACAAAGTCTTCTAAGTGTTTTTTTTTAAAAATCACATGAATTGATTTTTTAAAAAAATATAGCTGTTATAAACCTTTCTTGATCATGTGCAACTACGGCTGAAAAAAAAGAAAATGGAAGCTGGGATTAAAGGCAATTTAACAACAACAGCAAAAATTTCACAGGCTTTTCAAAGACTTTTTAAGAACTGAATATTATGATATTCAAGGGCCACCAGTATTTGCATTAAGTTCAAAAGTATGAAATTTGTTAAATAATTACAATGACATTCGGATGATTACGTTATTGTTGCAAACAAATTAAATAAAAGCAAATATACAAAACTGTGCTGTAACCTTTTAGCATACTGAATTACTGTTTGTAGTGCTACTGTTAGTGTGTGCAACATACACCAACAAACATACCAACTTTTTTGAATACATTTTTTTTTCCCACAGTTTATATAAATTCGTAAGACTTTCACCCTTTTAAAACCCGTTCACTGTCTTTGGTATAGATGCTTTACCACAAAATCGGGTTACTTTTTTTAGTTGACCTATTTATATAAAACAACCAATCAGTTACTTTTTTAATTCCTTAACACATTTCTAAACTACAGAGTATCTTGGATTTTTTAAAATCACTTTATAAATAAGTTTTTTTTAAATATTTTAGTACACTGACCCATTCCATTGTCACTAGCGAAAACATACTGACAGCGAACAGGTTACGGTGAGTGGATAGAAATAATATGTAAATACAAGTTTATTTGGTGAAAACTACTTTTTACGCTAATAAGTAAAATAACTGACTGTTGAAAATAAACAAGAAAAATATTTCTGGTCAATTTTATGTGCTATACTTGTCTATAACACTTATCATACGTGCATAATTTTGAATTTTACAAGTAAGAGTACATAAATATGCAGAACATAAGTTTTTCAATTAATTAGTGTTTTAATCATATACAAGTTAAAATATTAAGTAGTATATAGCAGAATGGCAGGCGATGTAAGAGAATTATCTTAAGTGTCAGCCTACAATATCAAAATTTGCAAATCTTTGAATGAAGAACAAATTTGTGAACCACACAGAGAACAAAATGGCTACTATTCTTGAGAAGAATTCCTATTCTGGGATTGAAAAAAAATGTTGTAAATAAGTTTCCAAATGTTCAATAATCATGGTGCTCCAATCTGTACCATATCTCAGGCTTTTAAACATCAGAAACAATTTAAGTGAATGCCAAAGTATCTAAAACTCAGTGATGAGTTGTAAATGTTTTCACTGATTTACATGTATTTAAAATAAACATATTTATGCAAAATGATGGAGAAGACAAAGGAATGGAATGTTCAAGGACTTCTCAACCAATTCAAAGGTTTATAGGCAAATTCAAGGACAAAATAAAATTCAAATACTTTTCAAGATGGCTCTCATTTTCTGAGGACCAAGGTCACTACAAACCCTTTTTGTTTTCTTTTTGTAAAAGAAATAGAAGCAAAACTTATAATAGTTGTAAATAAATTAAGCTGAATAACATATGAATATAAAAATTGCTGAAACAATTATTCAGTATGACAAACTTTCTCTTACCTCTCCCATTAGTGAATTAATGAACAGAAATTTTAAAAAAATGAAATGTTTTGGTGTCACTTACATCAAAAATGCCAGATAGTCTGTTCTCAGATGATGATCCCCTTTTTAAATAACCTTGTTTGATCACATTCTCCATTTTCACTTAGTTTAATTTTTCTGAAAACATAACAAGAAATATTACACTAATTAACTAAATTTTTACTACAGATTACTCAATACTTAAGGAAATCATTACAATGCTCTTAATTTAAAAATTTACAACTAAATAAAATACATTTAGGAACATTTCATTATGATGAGTTATAACAGGGTAATTAGGAAAATGACATTCATTCATTTGTACAAAACAAACATTCATGTATATAGTAAAATAGTAACAGTTTTAGTCTACTACAGAAACACAAGTGCTAATAAAACTGCCTATAACTAAGTTTACATGAAATAAATTAAGGCTTAATTCTGAGAGAACTATAAACAGATCATAATCCTCCCATGACTAAAAATAGTATTTTCTTATTAACTAACTGCACTGAAAAGTACAAGAACAGTTATTTAACTCTTACACAGTTACAGTCTTAGTGCTACTCTAACTCAGTCACATCAATTTAGAATTTGTTAAATCACTTCTATGAGCTGCACTGCTAGACTAGTGTGAATAAGTTTGAATGACAAGTGACATGTCATCAACTTAAATGCTGTCAAGAGTCCAAGTTGCTTATAGTTTATGACCCCACAAACACAGTTTTTAAAATAAAAAAAATCTCTTTCCCTATCTCTCTCACACACACACCAAAAGTATAAATAAAACAGCCTATATTTAGTATATATGGCACTAATTTAATAACTTAAAATTCAATTTAATCAAGCTTAATTAAAGACTTGAAAAGTTATTTTGCCAAAAAAGACTAGTTTCATGTAGCTTACTATTTCTTACTAATCTTAGCTATTTGGTTCCATACAAATGTACTGATAATGAAATTTTCTGTAAACAATAAAGGCTCTATTAAGTCATCATCACTATTATTAGTATTACATTATTATTATTATTATTCAGCCTCTTTCCACGACTTCTGCTTTATTATTATTATTATTATTATTATTATTTAAATGCAACCTTAGCAATCCATATTCACAGTAAAATGATTATTTGCAAACCAAAAAAAACTAGACATATGCATGATTGTCATTGGTAGTGGTACTGATTTAGCTCAACTTTAGTTTTGGTTTTTCACTTTTTAAACATAATTTACTACTTTGTGTTTTAAAAGCAAAACTAACCAACCAAACAACAATCAAATGCATATTCTTGCTATACTTCTACATGAAAGAGTATCTAATTATTAGTAATTGTCATGTGTCTACAAGAATACAATACAACTTGTGTACCAAACATTAGTTTATATTTTATAAACTAAAAGATCCACACAATCTGATAATACAAACACTTATTGCATTAACTGATTAAGTCAAATTACCAAAGTGCACAGTATAATAATAATTAGAATAATAAATTGTTTATTTGTTAAGAGCTTCTTTAGAATAATGAATTATTTGCTAAAACAGTAAAAGCTTTTAAAATAGGTTAAAACATGTATTACTGAATATAGATAATAAATGTAAAATATATATATGAAATAAGTGATAAATATAAAGTGCACTCTGTTAGTATAATATATAATATAATAATGATCTTGCGTATTAGGTATGGAACATATTTTATCAAAGCACTGCTTCTGTAACAGTATAACTAAAGCTCTATTATAACTGTACTTAGTTACTTATATACTTATAAATATATAATAATATAGAATTACATTCAGCCAGGAGATTACAAATTTTAAAGTCTTGTTACATAATCAATTACAAGTAGCTACCTCATTCATCACGTGCACACACTACAGCCTAGGGCCTACATCTTGAGAATTTATTCAGGTTAAAACTAGTAAAAGCAAGCAGAAGCACTAGATATCTTAAACTTACAGAATCCGCTCAGTCTGATATTTGCATTATACATCCTCAGAATTTAATCGGGCTAATGCATTCACTAGACATCTTGAGAATTTATTCAGGCTAAAAGATGCAACTGAAAGTGCTCTAAAAAAATTAGGGCCTACTCATTACGAGGAGGCCGTAGACTAATAAAAAAGAAATTCAAAACATTGGTTATGGTCAATTTTAGTTTTATTTCAATAGGGGTCGGGGAGGAAAGAATGACCATAAATATTTTGAGAACATGGCAGAAAGGAAGCACATACAGAACCGTACAGCAATAAACAATGAACTTCGTGATATATAGGCCTATATCAAGAAATCAGGAAAATAACACAAAAATAATAATTAATGAATTTAATCAGTAGGCCTAATAAATAAAACATATACATACCATTCATTATTTCTTGAAGAATCCGTGTTACCAGATCAGGCAACAATTTCTAAACAATAGGATATTGAAATATTTACAAAGAACATCATATATTACTGCGAATTTACTACAGATTACTGACTTTTATTTTCTTCCTTGTTAATACTTGCCGAATGAAAAATAGATACACTTCCTATCTTATTAAAAAACCTCTAATAGAGTTATTTCCCTTACATAAACCAAGAGCGCAGCAGCCGAATTGACAATGACTATCCTGAAGTTTGTACTTACCATTTTCTGGTTCGAAGTAATGATTGTATTTTCCTTTTGCACCTTTATGGGATCATTTAAAATAACGAGGTAAACTGAATACATGAATTAATTAACATTGAAAATAAATAGTTAACATGGTGAATATAATGTCTATCTACTATCTAGCCGGCTACGGGGATAGTACGATGATTAGGCCTACATTGTACCAGTTGTAGCCACAAGATAGGCCTATATTTATTATTGTAAATTTATATTGAAGTCATTATCAAGGCTGCACGTGAGTTATAACATATGCAGATTATATTTTCTCAAGGTAAAGAATATATGTGAAAGAGAGTCTGAGGGCATGAAAATTTACGAAAAATATACTAATATTTAATTTATATAATTTGAAATTTCTCCTCAAATTACTTTTAGTTTTATTTTAAAATTTGCATGTTTTTCTAACTTTATCAGTATAAACATAAAGCATAGGCCTGATTAATATCATAATCACTTTTATATTTCACTGTAGCATATAGATAAAAATAAAATTGTAGAAAATCTTTCAATTTTGTGTAAACAGTAAAGTGTTTGGAAAGTTTAGAACTAGAAGTGGTTTGCTAACTAAAAATAAATCTGTATTGAAGCATTTGAATAGTTATTAGATACTTGATTAACCACATTACAAATGTGTATATGTACATTATTTTGATAGGATGTCTTGTTAACAATAACATGTGGTTCAGCAGATAAAACATTTAAAAAAAAAACAATTCATGACATGCAACTTTTGCATGGTCTAATTATGGGCCTTGTTCTTGGCACATTTAGACTACCTTAATTATAATGTGGTTTTTTTTTTATATAGTGTGAATAAATGAGGATCATAATTCTTAGTTAGTATACATTTTAATTAATGAATCATATTTTTTATCTTTTTTAGTTTTTATATTTTAAACCATGGATATAAAAAAAAATCTGATTTTACCTACTACTTTTGAGCTTCCCATTTTTCTTAGATTGGTACATCACTATGTAATGGTAAAACTTATAACCACTCATTAATTAATGAATTCTTTCAACTAATACAGTTATATAGACCTGTTAAGATAATCACTTTTTTTAGCCAGTATATAGGTAGCCATTTTATAAAAATGACACGGCACTTTTGGTTTAAAATATTTATAATGCTAGTTGTAAATTATATCTAATGAATTTTATTAGACATTTCTTATTACTATTCTGTTTTAATATTTTGGTCCTAGTTGGCAATTTGGGTTCGGGTTTTGTGTGGGTAGAGAGACTCAGTTGTCTGTGGCCTATTCTGTAAATCACTCAATAGGGCACAAGGAAATGGAAGGTACTTGGGGATGTTGAAGAATGACATGAAAAGTGATTGAAATTAATAAAAGGAAATAATAATAATAATAATAAAAGGTAACCAAAATACATATCATTTTCAATTTAAATAACAAATTAGCTATCCCGAAAGATTTTTTTTTAGCCCATCTCTTCATGGTCCGTTTTCTAATCACTAATTATTGTTATACAAGGGTCTTTCTCTTTCTGCAGAGAATTAGTCTTTGGAAGAACTATTTTCAATGTTAAAATTTAGTGAAATGACGCTCCTCAGTACTAAATCCTAGGGGGACTTATCTTGTGAAGCACCATTTTGTGGAGATGTGCTAGAGACTGTACTGACTATATGCTTAACCACAAATTCCTAGTAATTGTTCTAAATTGTCAATAGTGTGGTGAAAAGGGGGTTTTCTCTGTGTGCGTCTTGGTTATTAATTGATACTCTAATTAATCTCTTTCATGCCAATCACTCACAACCTCCTTAAGGGTCTTGAAGGGTCTTGTGCAGTTTGAGAGTGACTAGGTCAAGCCTTGAGTAGTCCGTCAGTCAGTGACCATCTCCCAAGTGTTACCTGTCTCAGAATAGTGACTACACTGCGTTTATCTTACTAGTCGTTCTATCACTATTCCGGCCCTACCACAAATCTCTCGTCGTCGATGATGGGAACTATTTTAAAACATGTGTATAGACCGTCTTCTCAATTGTATTACGTCATTGGCAGCCCCCACCCATCATCTCACATGTACCTCCCCAGAAATGAAGGAGTAAATAGTTTTAAAAGAAAAACAAATTTATTAAAAGAATAAAGATAACAATTTTAATAAATTTACATTGAGTTTTCAAAATCACGCACTAGGCGATTTCTAAATCACAAATCTCCTAAGACTTCCAGAATACAATTAATGAAAAGATATACCAAAGCAGTTCTCTAGAATAATTATTAGAGAATTTCAGGTGCATAACATCAATACAATTTTAGTTAGGCTTACATAAATCCTCCACATAAATAAGCCAACTAGATAGTAACAAGTTAGTCAAAAATATAGCAATTTCATAGAAGAATCAGAAATAGAATAAGGAATGAAAAATCACAGAAATATGTACAGATTACACAGAAAATTCATGTATTTGAATCACCTGATTACGGCCTTGTTCAGCAGTAGCCTCGTTCTTGGCAGGTTTGGCTGACAATTGAATGTCTCGTGGTTTAGCCCGCCTGGTGACGTTAAATGAATGTTCCGTAAATTGTACACAACACAATTTGTCCATGAAAAGTTTAGCACAGTATATAGAATCCTTTCACTGGCACTGAATAACATATAGTCAGAGTTATTCACAGTTCAGTGCACACTGGGTTGGAAAGTTATCCTCGTAATTACAAGTGAGTCAGACTCACGCTCTTGCTGCAGCTCACTTCGTAATACAGTCTCCCTTGATGGCCCTGATACATACGGAATCCAATCAAGAATTTTACTCCACACTGGCCCTTAACACATTCAGCGGCCAAGTGGCAGTACTGTTGTCAAATCAAGACAACCAGAAAATGAGAAGTACGTCCAATCCAACACAGGTACAGGACACATACAGAACAAGAACAGAACAGAATGGCTTGAACTGCAACAAATTAGTGTAATGGGGCACATCAGGATCATGTTTTAAATTTCTGCAATCTGTACTTTTATTTTCATTTTTCATTATAATTCCTTTTAACCATTAATTTATCTGATTAATTAATTTATTTAAACGAAAATAAAAGCATCATAGTTTAAACTTGTTATAATATTTACAAGAAACATAATTCAACATATTCAAAAAGTAAATGTTAAAAATCAGTTACAACGCAATCTCTATATTGGACATACCTTTCTTCCAGTTCTAACCATGAGCCGTGCATGGGACCCCAAAGATGTGTAAAAGAGTGTAGAGAATTTTGAGTCTGCTCTTTTATGTGTTTTCAGAGGTCATGGAAGTTTCTAGAATTTCTTAGCCTCTGGCTAGGACTTGTTTTTCTTCCTGTGCCTATTGACTCCATAGTTATGGCTGAATGACGCACATAGTAGACTGAGTGTGTGAGGTGCCAGAAGTATGCCCATGTTCTGTAAAAATTAGTGACCTATAATCCTAACTCCCTTCATTTGTGGATGTGGGTCAGCGTTGTTTACGTCAAACCAATTCCACTCAGATTTGAATTGTAAGAATTTGAAAAATTAACAAAATTAATTAATATTAATTTAATTAATTACATAATTAGCATTTTTCCATCACAAATAGTAAATTGCCAAACGACATAATGACATTAGAAAGACGGTCAAGTGCAAGTTTGAAGATTGTTCCCGTAATCGATAGAGAGATAAAGACCGTGTTGGGTGACTGTGTGTGTGTTGATTGTAAGGAAAAATTATTGTGTATTATTTATGAGTATAATATGATAAATTTATAATTAAGCAATTAACAGACAGTACCTTGCCACAAATTGTTTCGGGTCATTTGCAGCTATAATTGCGACAAAATTAGTTCGCATAATCAGTTTTTTTTAGCGATATTGTGTGCAAGATACTTTCAGTTTCATTATTTATTCATGTTGAATTCACTTTATTTTAGTGCCCAGCAATGGCCAAGAAGAGGAAAAGAAAAATAGAAGATGAGTGTCAGCAATTTCAAGAAGAATGGAATTTGAAATACTTCTTCGTCAAATCCGGCAAGAAAGCATTGTGTGTGATTTGCAACAAAACTGTGGCTGCGATGAAAGAATACAACCTGCGTCGTCATCATCAAAGCAAACATCAGGAGAAATATGCACAGTTGGAGGGTAAAGTCCGTGCCGAAAAATTTTCTACATTACAAAATCAACTCACATTTCAAAGGACATTGTTCAGTAAATCCTCAAATGAAAATAAATGAATCCTTAATTAAGGCCAGTTATAAAGTTGCCTACGTCCTGGCTAAAAGTGGCAAACCGTTTACAGATGGTGAAGTAGTGAAGGAATATTTGTTGAAGGTGGCTGAGGAACTTTGCCCAGAAAAGTCGAAACAATTTTAAAATGTAGCTTTGGGTGCAAATACCATTGCCTGCCATGTTGCAGACATGGGTGAAAACGTTGTGACTCAAATAGCAATAAATGCAAGCAAGTTTCCATTGTGACTCAAATAACGATAAATGCAAGCAGGTTTCACCATTTTTCAATTTCAATGGATGAATCGCTGGACAGCTGTTCCACCTCTCAAATGCTTGTGTTCATTAGAGGTGTGGATGAAGACATGAACATAACACAAGAGCTGGCTTCCCTACATAGCATGTATGGCACTGTTACCGGAGAGCATATATTCAATGAGTTGAAAAAAAAACATTTGCTGATTATAACTTGGACTGGAGGTTGTTGATTTAATAAATATATTGACCTTATTACACATATTAATAACCTTATGCATGAGAAGAAAGTTGGTGGATGGGGGCTTGCTATATTAAAAATGGATTTGTCTTCTCCTTTA
The DNA here is from genome assembly GCA_028829895.1 of Sinotaia quadrata. Classification (NCBI taxonomy): domain Eukaryota; kingdom Metazoa; phylum Mollusca; class Gastropoda; order Architaenioglossa; family Viviparidae; genus Sinotaia; species Sinotaia quadrata. The sequence continues at coordinate 43,836,905 of CM054180.1, forward strand.
GTAAGAAGTTTTCCACATGCAGAAATATTGTTGGTAGTAAATGTTTGTCTTTAATGTGGAAGATAGAAAACATTTACAGCGCAATGCCAAGTGAAAGAGACGAGTGGTGTCTTCTAGAGAATTATTAATAACATAAATTAAGATTTCCATCTCTTGTAATTAGTTATGGGTGATTAATTAATAATATAATCATAACCAATAAGTAGGTGGTGTTGGTATCACATAGTATATAGTTTTTCTCAAGGTAAAGAATATATATCATAGTGTTTGTGCATGAAAATTTACTAAAATAAATATACTAAATATATATGTCCTCATATTGCTTTTCTTTGAAATTTAGCATGGTCTTCAAACTTTGTCAATGTAAGTGTGAAGCATAATTAATATCATATTACTTTTGAATTTCTCTATACATATATTAATATAGAAAAAAAATCGGATAAAAAATATCTTTCAAATTTGTATAAAGGATTTGATTGGTAAGTGTAGAATTAGTTTAAGTTGTAATTAAAAATAAATCCATACTGATGCATTTGAATGGTTATTAGATACTCCAGTCACCTCATTACAAATGTGTGCATGCACTTTATTTTGATGGAATGTTTTGTTAACATATGGTTCAGCAGATAAAACATTTTTTAAAATAACAATTATATGACATGCAATTTTTACATGGTCTTGGTACAATCTTATTTCATTTAAATTATTGGCCTTGTTTTTGGCACACTGAAACTACCTTAATCATAATATGTTTCTTCTTGGATATAGTGTGAATGGATGAAGATCACAATTCTTAATTATAATTTGAAATAAATATTAATTAATTACTCAGATTATTATCTTTTTAAACCTTGGATATCAAATTTGATTTTTCCATGTTACTTCTGAGTTTCTTTAACTTATCTTCACTGGTATATCATTGTGCAATGTGTCACATTATGGCTTATGTAGCACACCCCCAACCTCCTCCCAACAGAATACATCAAACCTAGTTCTAAAACGGCTGACCAGTATCCCTAGGCTAGAAAAATGCACGAGTATCTACTCACTAAATTAACCAATCAAAGCATAACTCATCTGCATGCAATAATGTGCCAGAAATCCACCTGTACATTTATTCTACATTTTTAGTCAAATGCAAGCTGACTATTAAGGTGACACTTATTTTGACTCCCAGCCTTAATAAGTTATAACCATGGTACCAGCCCTTATTGCCAGTTATCAACACAACCGGAAATCATCATTTGTATGTATTAATGCTGAAGATATGTAGTTTTGCTTGCCTAACTAATATTATATTCATGCTTATCACTTAAGATTAACTATATTTTATATTCTATATTTTACTTATGATATTAAAATATATGATAACCATGTAAGTAAGAGTATTTTGTCAGAGAACAGGTGGATTAATTCTTAGCTATGTGTATTTTACTGGCAGGTTGGCACTTTATCTGAGACATTGAATTTGACGAGCACTGGGCTGCAAAGGAATGCCAGAATGGAACCACATTATCTTAGTTGTTGAATTCGATGAGCAATGCCAGAGCAGAATGACACATGGGACAAAGACTGGTTCAATGGAACGTGTGCATCTGCTGCTACAACTTTTACTGGGACTCTAGATGACACATCAGGCAAACCAAAGCTAAGTGACTATAAAATCAACAACTGTCCAGCTCTGGTCAAATTTCAATCAAATCAAATCAAACATTGAGTAATCAAACTCTCTCAGTTATTTCAGAGTTCTTTCAGAAACATTCAGTGTTCTCTTATAAAAACGTTATTAATTCACTCATGCAAACATACCAATTCACTACTACAGTGCCATAGTACTCAAAATGAACATTCTATTGTGACACCACATGGTCGTGATTATGATTTATAAACTCAATTGTAACTGTTTAGTTATTCGCCATATGTAACCATGTTGTCTTGTGTTATTTCTTGTTGAATACATTTAACATTGTTACTTAGACCACTCGTGTTAGAGTGACTCACTTAATGCTATTAAATGTTGTAGTCTGTCACCTGTATTTACTTACTATCCTGGCTGTATGCATCAGGGGCTCGACCTATCTTGTAGAACTATCACTTCTATTCTACATTATTTATCATTCATCTTTCTAACATGTGTGGCCAGCCGGGTGTGCTTTGGAGATTAGCCTAAGGTATGGGCAGCCTGGGGTGATGGAGAATTAACAACTTGCTCATCTCACAGTAAAACGCTTCACAATTGTAGAACTTATACCGCTTATTGATTAATGAATTCTACAGCCATATAGACCTGATAAGATAATGAATTTTTAGTCTGTAGTCTTTTCATAAAAATGATACAAAATGTTTGGTTTAAAATATTTATAAAATCAGTTATAGAATCATATCTAATGAATTTTATTATACATTTCTTATAACTATTTTCTTTTTAATATTTGGAAGTAACAAACATTCTTATATTTTAAGTAGGGCTGCCCATTTTAACGATTAATTACTAAGAAATTTTATCGATTAATTTTTTTCATGACGATTAAAATTCAAGTAATTTTCTTACATACTGAAGCAATGCCGATATTTAGTTGCACCGGAAGTGTTTATTTGTTATTATTTTCTACTGCAAAAATGGCCGATTCTAAGATGAAAGATCATAAACCGGTTAAAGGTAAATTGCGTGACCATTTCATTGATATTTATTATCTGAAATGATAGGGCTAAGGATCTCTTCCCTTGTTGTTTGTTTGTATTGTAAATTTCATCACATTTCTTGAATTATAGCTTAATAAATTTAAGTATGTATCGAAAACGGGGATACACGTAGTTACCATAGACTCTATAATGCCACGTGATTTTTAATATGGCCCTGATTGGCGACAGTGTATTTGCCTTTGTGTCCTCTCCACACAGAGAGCTCAGTGCTCACCTCGAAGACTCTAAAATGACTGGCTGAATGTTTTTGTATCGCCGGACACCTCTAGAGTTAGCACTGGAAGTCTCATCGTGAAACTTCTGACCATTCTTTCCCTAGACCGATTTGGAGATAAATATTTGTGTCCGACAGCTACCGAATAATATCTTTACTATCTTCCTAGGTTGGCTTGCGTCTGTTATCAGCGTTTAAATCGATTACATTTTCAAACCACTATTTCGGTATAACTTTACAGTTAATGCATAGGAACAAATACAAAAATAATACTGACTCAAGAAATGATACCCTTGCATACACAACTGCAGAATTTAAATAATGCCTTTCTTAATGTGCTCTGTTGTGAATCTTTCAGGCAATGGGATTCTCAAAAGTGTAATATCCCTGGGATATAAAGGGACACTCCAACATATCTTTTTTTTAAAAATTAGTCCAATTCATGCCACAAATATTGGCTGGACCGTTTATCTTCTCATAGAGAAATCCCTCCATCCCACTCACCTGGAGTGTCACTTTTTTTTTTCTTGCTTTGGTCGACGACCCGTCTCACCAAGTGCCCCTCAGTCAGGTGTCCGCTTGTCTCAGCTGTTTACCATGGTACCGCTTGTCTCAGCTGTTTATCATAGTAGCGCTTGTCTCAGCTGTTTATCATTATACCGCTTGTCTCAGCTGTTATCATAGTACCGCTGTCTCAGCTGTTTATCATAGTACCGCTTGTCTCAGCTGTTTGCCATGGTACCGCCTGTCTCACCTGTTTGCCATGGTACCGCCTGTCTCACCTGTTTGCCATGGTACCGCCTGTCTCACCTGTTTGCCATGGTACCGCCTGTCTCACCTGTTTGCCATGGTACCGCCTGTCTCACCTGTTTGCCATGGTACCGCTCGTCCGCCGAATTGGGAACTTTTGTTTAGAATCGCAACTGTGGTAATTTTAATTGAACAGTTAACTCCTTTGCAGTAATCTTCGGCAATATTTCTAAAAGTCTTAATACGCTATGGACATTTTTCAGGATTAAAGTTACCAAGAAATAAATAATTAATTATTAATAGAAAAATAATAGAAGTTTGAACCTCAGTGCCAAGTATGCATACTTATATGCACACACATACACACATGCACGCACTACATTAATACATTCATTATAACTCCTTTATTATATATTCCCTACTATGTAAACAAAAAAAATCTTTTGCAAAATAGAAAGTTTAGATCGCATTCAAATATTCTTTTTTTATTGTAAAAAAATGGCTTAGATGTTAACAACAAACTTACTGGGTACATAATTTATATGTAAACAGCACCGAAATAATTGAATTTACAGAGATTTGTGATTTATCTTTTATTTTCTTCGTAACTACTTCATGAAATCACCAATAAACACTTGTTTGAAATAATGTCATTTAACATTTTAAAAAATCTTTATTATCACTACCAAAATTATTGCCATCATCTTCACTAATACTCTTATAAATACTCTGCTCTTTCATCACACTAGATTTGAACCACCAAGACTCCAACCAACCACTACCATCCCCACAACAACAACAACAACACAAACTACTTCAATAATAATAATAATAGTTTTTTTACTTCAAAGTTCAAGTTATAAATTTTAATATTTTAGAAATTCTTTTACAATTTGAATACTCAAGCTCTTTGGAAGTTTCTGTTCGCTTACTTTTCTTTGACAGATCTTTGTTTGAAATACCTCAGTCGTTTTTTTATTTAAAAAAAAATAGTGTTCTTTGCCGTTTGTTTCTTAGCTGCTTATCTTTAAATGGACTTTTTCAACGTTCTTATTCTCTGTTTTGTTTCCCGCTACTTGTCCATCAAATTCGGTCTGACAGATGACCTGGCCTTGGAAGCACTTTACAAATTGGTTTCTTTTCAGACTAAGGATACGCAGAGCCGGACCATCATTCCATAGTTATTCGATTAATTTCCGCTCAGGAGATAAGGGATTTGATTATGCGCCTCGCAAAGTCTACGCTTGCCGTCTTGAGATCGTACGTCAAATTTTTCTTTCTATTCATATATTCATGTTTTTCTGTCTGGCCGCCATTTATTTCCTGGCGCTTAACGGCATTATGATGTGACAATATTGGAAGTCATTTGGTCTTCTAGTAATATTGCAACACATGGACTAAAAAGAAAGCTCATTTCTAATACTTTTTTCGATTTCATCATTAAATTTAAAAATTGGTCATAGTTGAGTAATTAATAGGCACGCACACACACACACACACATATATATATGAGATTCTTGAATTTGTTATTGATAATAACCATTGAATTTGCTTGTAAAACACGCAGTAAACAAAATGAAATGTATACATGTATCTTTAGATCTGTTTTAAATTCATATTGAACAAAGTCCTGTTCAGTGAAATGTATAATTTGAAAATCAGAAAGAAAAAATGCACCATGGTTTAATGTTCTCTCCTAAAGAATGATCTAAACGTATCAAGAAACATTTTAGACACTTTGCATTTAAACCGCAGAATTTGAATGCGCCTATAAAATGTTATTTAAAAATCCTACCCAGCTGTAATCGATATTTTCTCTTTAGCTAATAATGACTATGAGTCATGAGTCAATTTCAAGTGATGATAATACTGTCAGATCTGTTGATTACATTTTGTTTAGTTGCTTTTTGATCTCTCTTTTGGAGTCGCTAGTTAATAAATAACAAAATATTGTCAGTGTGGAAATGGAATTTAGAACATTCACACTGTGACCTTTGTTAATGGTTATGATTATTATAATTATTTAATCAGAAATAATTACAAGTGATGAGAATCTTAATTTATCCAGACATCATTGGCGGATATGCAGGTGCTGTAAATGTTTGCTCTCTTCCACAACATTAAAGACAAACATTCACTGTCACACAATATTTCTGTAGGTGGAAAATCTCTTACCAAAGGAGAAGATAAATCCATCTTTAATCTTCATTTAGCGAGCCCTCCTCCACCCACTATCTTTCCAACATATGATTACCATTAAGTTACTGTAAGAAGGTCAAAAAATGTATTAAACCAACAATAAAATATACATCTAGCTTATATAATAAAAAGACTACCTCACCTCATTATTTCCACAAATCACATTCCATAACTCAATGTGTATACAGTCTTAGATCCTAATACACAATTCAACAGATTAGTGTCAATATAAATTGGAGGATAGTTCTTATCAGAGAACAGAAATAGAGCTTTTTATGTATCCAAGTGAACATAGTCAGAAGTGTTTACAGAGTATTTTTTATTCTTTATCCATCCAGTTAACGTAGTGACAACTGCTTACAGAGTTTTTACTCGTGTATCCAAGTGAACATAGTCAGAAGTGTTTACAGAGTATTTTTTATTCTTTATCCATCCAGTTAACGTAGTGACAACTGCTTACAGAGTTTTTACTTGTGTATCCATTCAACGTGATCAGAACTGTTCTACAGAATATTTTCTCTCCTGTATCCAGTTCACTCGCAGGCACAATTCTGTGTTAAACAAATCTGAGATTGCCACAATTGTCGAACCTGTTGAGAAAATAAAGCGCCATGCACGTCTGAGAATTCACCAGCAACAAAACACAGAGCAGCACAATGTATATTTGAGGAGCCACCAACAAAACACAGAGCAGCACAATGTATATTTGAGGAGCCACAAACAATAAACGGAACTGCACAATATATATTTGAGGAGCCACCAACAAAGCACAGAGCAGCACAATGTATATTTGAGAAGCCAACAAAAATAAAACGGAACTCGAGCTATGTCATAATCAGAGTTATTAGAATATAGGACTTTCTTCAGCAAAATAACATTTGGTCCATCCCCATTGGATGAAAGTGTTATGAACAAGTGTGAGACCATTAGTCAAAGATCTACTCATCCACTTGAAACTGGTTTGGATTCGTCAGCAAGTTCTGATATTCTCCACCTGAGTTGTTTACTCCAAAAATATCATCATAATCAGTTACCAAGGTCGGGTCATGTTAACATTGGCAACAAATATATAATTACTAAGTTTAGAAATAGGAATAGGCAAATTTACTCCCCCACAATATGCTTATTTTGTATCATTTGGTATTGTATTGTAAACTACTGTATATAATAGATGTTTGATGCTTATTTGTATCATGTAATATATAGCGAGTAAAAAAAACCACAATATAATACTGTATTGTAAGCTATTCTATATAACAGATACTTATGTTGTATCGTGTTACTGTATGTAATTGATATATTGTACAATGCATAGAGCCCTTTAGTCTGCACGGATAAGACACTAACAAAGTCTTATTAATAAGATTAATATGTAAACATAGTATCGTATAGTACAGTGAAATCCTTTCAATCAGCTTATGTCACAATAGGCGTACACACTTCTACGACACAGTGTGGCTCGCTCATTTCAAATCAGGAGCGCGTGGGTGTAGACTACATAGAGTTCAGTGCAGTGACGCCCGCAATACACAACGCACGCAATGCACATGCCCACACGCAGTATTCCGAGTCAGAATCGTCTTGCCGAGAATTTATGGTAGCAGATGGATGCTCTATATCCCTGCCACACGCAAATATAATTAAGCACTTTAGCAAAAAAGGATAAAATAAATAAATATCTAAGTTACTACAATGCACGTGTGAAAATGATATTTGTCGATTTATTTATTTTTATGTTTTGTAATGCAGAAGTAGCTAGTGGAACGATATATTTACGTCATACTGTTGTAGATTTGCAATGCTATATTTATTTCCTTCTTTAAATAAGGACTGCTCGCACTCAGTTATTATTATTTTTTTAAATTTATTTTTATTTTTTTTTTGGGGGGGGGGACCAGGAAGGATATATATTTGAACCGCAGTGACCTGCGTAATTCAGTTATTTTTTAAGTTTTTCATAAAAATAATAAAAATAAATAATGATATAATGAAATTAAGACCAGGTTTAAAGTTCTATAAATGGAAGGCTGTACAAAATACAATTTTTAATTAATATAACATGCGCAATTATCTTGTTTTGCCACAACAAACATTATTTAATGTGCGCACCGCTGCTTCATTAGTTAGTTTAGTTTCCCCATATAAACTGCTGTGAATGTGAAAATGCGTGACAAACAATGTAATGCCGCGAAATGTGTAGTGTAACAATCAATGTAATGTTGTGTAATGTGACAGACATTGTAATGTGTAATGTGACAACAATGTAATGTTGTGTAGTGTGGCAGACAATGTGTAATGTTGTGAAGTGTGACAGACTGCATTTAAAATGTATTAGAGAACACTGCTAAACAGAGTACTATAAAAAAATTTAAAAAATGCTATTTTAAGTTAAAATATTTAATTAAATTATTTTATTAGAAATATTTCATATTTATTTCTATAATTTCAGTGTGTGTGTGTGTGTGTGTGTGTGTGTGTGTGTGTGTGTGTGTGTGTGTGTGTGTGTGTGTAGGGTCGTTCTAGTTCAAATTTACGAGGAAAAGTATATATTTTCAAGATTTAGATGTGCATATTGGGTTAAAATCCTCATTAACAGATTTACACCGGGGACTGGCATACATCTTGAATGAAATTACATAATAAACAAGTAATAAATGACAGACAATCATAATAAATTCGTAATTAATGTCGGCCTAATGAAATGGTGTAATAAACTGCCGGAATACAGCCTGAATAAAATTATTCATGAGACGACTCTACAGTGCTTTAAATGAATTTTTTAATGAATCAATCGACAAGACCTGAATTAAATTTATTTAGTACAAATGATTTACTACATACATACTAAGTCGTACGTAATTTAATTTTTAAGCCTCTGACATATAGTACATCACAACAATTTATTGCATTAACAGTAACGATTATGAAAATGCTTTTGTGAGTTTTGGTTTGCTGTACTTTTTTTAAAAAAGACATAAGTAATCTATTCTTACAACTCCTACTGCTCAGAATATTATACTGCATATTTCTTAATATGCGTGCAGCCAACGGTTTTAATCAAAATTAGCATTACAAATCTACTTATTGTGTTCCAAAGATAAGCTGTCCGGCCACTTGCTATTTATCACTCATGAGCCCGAACCATCAGGAAAAAATGGTATGATTGCCCGCCTACTGCAGATGCCCTGAAAGGCGTGTGAATTGCAGCATAGCTGTTCCATAGAGACTAACTATGCTCAAAAAGGAAACATTAGCACATTGACATGAATGTTGGCGTTATGTCATCGATGCTTTTTTCTTGATTCTGGTCATTGACATAGTTTCCATTACATATAACAGTCCACGGAATTTCCAGACTTTAATATATTTTATTAATTCAAGTTGTTTGCATACCCACACAAAGCCTCGTTACAGCATTACAGCGTGGCTGCCCTTTCATAATAGTTGTGCATTCGAACACAAGACATATACGTATATAAAACACTCATTTACAGAATTCATTCTACTTATTAACACAAGACATACGTATATAAAACACTCATTTACAGAATTCATTTTACTTATTAACACAAGACATATACGTATATAAAACACTCATTTACAGAATTCATTCTACTTATTAACACAAGACATATACGTATATAAAACACTCATTTACAGAATTCATTCTACTTATTAACACAAGACATATACGTATATAAAACACTCATTTACAGAATTCATTCTACTTACTAACACAAGACATATACGTATATAAAACACTAATTTACAGAATTCATTCTACTTATTAACACAAGACAAATACGTATATAAAACACTAATTTACAGAATTCATTCTACTTATTAACACAAGACAAATACGTATATAAAACACTAATTTACAGAATTCATTCTACTTATTAACACAAGACAAATACGTATATAAAACACTAATTTACAGAATTCATTCTACTTATTAACACAAGACAAATACGTATATAAAACACTAATTTACAGAATTCATTCTACTTATTAACACAAGACAAATACGTATATAAAACACTAATTTACAGAATTCATTCTACTTACTAACCGCGCCATTATTTTACAGAGTTAGCCATTACATACTGGCTAACTCTGTAACCCCTCATACGTTTTAATGATTTAGTAGAGACAAGATAACTTGTGCATATAGTACAAGAGGAGTAATGTGTAATCTTTAATTTTAGGCTTTGTCCGCTCCAGGGAGGTAAACCAAACCTCTATGAAAAATTCATCTTCGTAGCTCTCCCTTCAGCTATACAGACACCTATTTGGAGTTTTATTTAATAGATTATTATTACATTTAATATTACTTTTAATGACACACGGACGGATACTTTTTGCTTTGTTTATTAGATTATTATTATATTTTAATATTTTTTACTTTTAATAACATTTTTTAACTTGAACTGGTTGAAAATGTGCCTGGAAGAAAAAAGAAAGCATTAGCTTGTTTTAACTTAGAATAGAATAATACTCTGTTTTGCCGTGTAGGCGGTAATTGAAAAGAAATTAAATCGAAAGAATCTCGGGAAAACCCCACAAACTATGACTAGGAAAAAGAATAAGAAAAAGCAGGAATGCAAATTCTTGTTAAGTGTTGGCGTCTCGTCCTAAGTACTGCTATGTAAGGCTTTCCGAAATCGAATCGGTCATTATATCGTATGGGTTCCTTAAAGGCCCACGCTCGCTCTATGGGTTCCAGACGATCAAAACAATTGCCTTTTTTTTAGGGGTTTCCTGAGGGTAGGAACAGTCTCATAATCCTGGCAACACCACAAGTGAAACATTATTGTACTTTCACAAAGAGAATACAAATTGCCGAAGATCGTATATTTGTTAGATCGATCTATCTGACTGTCTCTCTGTCTATCTATCTATCTATCTATCTATCTATCTATCTATCTATCTATCTATCTATCTATCTATCTATCTATCTATCTATCTATCTATCTATCTATCTATCTATCTATCTGTCTGTCTATCTTCATGTGTCGTTGTATGTACGTAACCTAACCTTGCGTACTAATTGCTTCTTTGATACTGCTTAAAAGTTAACAACGCTATAAACAACAGCGATAGCAGCAGCAACAATAATATCGATAATAGCAATATCACATTTGGAATTAGTTTATCGACCATGCCTCGGCATTAATGAACAAAGTTATTAATTATGAAATTTCGATTAAGTTGACTTTGATGCTGACAACAGCCCCGGCCCTACGTTATGGGACAATCAAATATCTAACATAGCGACAAGCAGACTAGCTTACGTTATGGGACAATCAAATATCTAACATAGCGACAAGTAGACTACCTGATATGCTCTGGAATTGCAACATTATCTTCTCCTTTGATTACAACATTCACGTATCCTGCGGCTCGCCCCATCCAATTCCCATTTACGGTCGCTCCAAAAATATATCAAAATATGGGTTAAGATAACAGACAAAGATTTAATAGTAAAACATAAGGAAGAAAAATCGGTTCTGAATACAATAAGCAATGGATATTGTGGTATTCAGTATGTTCCATTAGAGTTCTTAGATTATCAATGGTGAGATTTGAGAATGACTTATGTACGTCCTGGAAGGTGGGTGAGTAGTCCCACTTTCTGCGTCATTCGCGTGGTATTCCTTCGTCAGTAGTGGCTGTATCTTTGGATCACGTGGGGTCCAGTCAGCTCACGGCAGAAGGAATGAGTCCCAGTAGGAAGTCGAGACAAAGATGTATTGCGCAAAGCCTCTTCTATCAACACACTCGGCCATTAAGTAATTCCGCATTGCGTGTACAAATCCGCGGGATCTAACGGGCAGGTACGCATCTAACTGGGTCAGACAACCGTTTCACTAGCGCCATGGTTGGAACTCAAGTATCCAAATTTGGTTATAACACATCCCCTTAACACACCCACACCTACCAATACCCACCACCCGTATGTCTCTACTCCCATGCACGGCCAAAATTAATGTCTTGACCTAATTCCCCTGCTGGCGTGCAGAGTAGGCATAGGCGATCACAATAAGCCACTTGAAGGTCAACAATAACTAGTACACTAGTCAATATTAATTACCGGTTATTAAAAGAAATACATACTTGGAATGTAAAATAAAAATGAGGGGCGTAATTTGCCCAAGGCACCTTCCATAACAAGTAATGAAAATGTGGTGGCGTAAATTTGCCTATCCACACTTCTATACTTGATAATTATATCTTTGTGCCAATGTTAACATGACCCATGGTGATATTTTTGGAGTAAACAACTCAGGTGGATAATGTGTTATAACTTGTAGATGTAATCTAACCTGGTCTTATGTGGATGAGTAGTTTTCATTATCCAATTTTTAAGTTTCACAAGAACGAGACCAGCCAATGGCTGAGATAAGCTTACTTTCTATCAATAGCGATAATGCATGAAATATTTCTAAGCCCATTCTCTCTCAATCAGTCAGTTTTAACTCACCCATCAAGCTAATGACTGCTTTCAGAGGTGGACTTTCTTCTTTCACTTCAAATTCAAAAGTGATTACAGAGTAGAATTTTCTACAGCAAATGATCTCCTTAATTTCAACCAATTGGCTGGTCTCATTCACATAAATTATAATCATTCGATAACTACTCACTTAGCTTACATTACATCAGTAAATCTAGAACATTCTTGCCTCAAGCTGTTTAATTCAACTCAGACACTTTCAAAAATACTGGCATAAAGAGTGCCCAAGGTCAGGTTACTCTGACAATTTAGCAATTTGTATAACAATTTAAATTAAAAATAGGGGGAGGCAAATTTCTCTGTCACAGGTAGTGCCTATCTCTCCTTAACTGTACTTCTGTTCTCTGATAAGAATTATTTTGTGATTTATATTGACTCTAATCTGCTGAATTATGTATTATGATATAAAACTGTGTAAGCATTGAAACTATTGGAACATGTGGTTTCAAGGAAATATTGATGCCAAATAATAGTTTATTTGTATTTGTTATATGTATATTTGATTTTTTATTTAATAAATTTATTGTTAAATTTAATTACCTTCTTACACATATTGATAACCATATGTTAGAGAGATAGTGGGTGGAGGGTGGCTCGCTAAATATAGATTAAAGACGGATTTGTCTTCTCCTTTGGTAAGACGTTTTCCACCTATGGAAATATTGTGTGAAAGTAAAGGTTTGTCATTATTGTTGTGGAAAAGAGAAAACGTTTTGTGTACCCGCATATCCACCAAGGGAGAGAGATGAGTGTTAAACCTTCTGGAGAATTATTAATAACATAAATTAATATCCTCATCACTTGTAATTAGCTATGGATCATTAATAATAATAATAATAATAATACTCAAAGCAGCGCTCCTCGGAAGTGCCCACATCCTCCGTAAAACCTTGGATCTCCCAGAATCTTGGTAAGGCTCCGAGACCTTGGATCACAACCGACAGTCAAACAGAAGTGGAAAGAGGCATAATAATAATATAATAACCAATAACTAGGGTGGCGTTGTGCCACAGACATGGTTAGTAGAAATATTATTTTAAAATACCCTAGACCTGCCCTACTGCAATCCAGTGAGTTGCCCATAGCCTTCGAAGAAATTTTGAATCCAAAATTCTTTAAGATACCAAGACTGAGGTTCACAACAAATTTGAGAAAATTCAGCACTACCAACGAGACCAAAGATAATAGAAACAATGATAATGATGATGATGACGTCGATGACGATATCTTCTTACTACATCTAATCTTTAACTATGTACTTAAAAGCTGTTGCAGAACTTTCAAGATGAAATGTGTAATAATATAGGCAAAGGTATGTAAATGATTACATATTTAGTATTAAGACGCTCTACATTTTTAAGAAGCTTTACTTATCAGCAGGAAACACTCCCACAAATCTGAATTGGACGAAGGATAAATTATGTAGTGAAATATGAGTCTTGAATGTAAAATATAAATAGGCAATACAATGTAAATCTGTTGTGGGATGCAGATAATGATGTAAATAAGACGAGCACTATTATAATTTTAAAAACTAACCGATTTTTAAAAATAAATTTATTATTTTTCTTTTCCCTCTTTCTAACGGCGTAATCTGTTCTTGTAATGCATTTAGAATATCTGGGTAGATTCTTTCTTTCTTTCTTTCTTTCTTTCTTTCTTTCTTTCTTTCTTTCTTTCTTTCTTTCTTTCTTTCTTTCTTTCGTTCGTTCGTTCGTTCTTTCTTTAGTTCTTTCTTTCTTTCTTTCTTTCTTTCTTTCTTTCTTTCTTTCTTTCTTTCTTTCTTTCTTTCTTTCTTTCTTTCTTTCTTTCTTTCTTTCTTTCTTTCTTTCTTTCTTTCTTTCTTTGTGTGTTGATCCCTGTAGATATCGCCCTACGTTTTGCACTCTTCAGTTTTGTTTACACGATAAGATTGCAAGAAGCGATATTATTGCTGAAATTTAAAGCTGACAATCAGAGATAATAAATATGAAGTCAAAATGTGCAATATTAAATATTTATTAATAAAACCGAAGTATCAAGAGGTAACACCCCTAATAATATGTCTATTTAAATTACAAATGTAATGTTACAATATTAATAAAATAAGAAATCATGACATGCATAATGTAGCGAGTTTTTTTTTTTTAAATTATTTTTTACACTAAATGTATGCGTATTTTTTATTTAATACAGGGCTTTATAATATGCAGCGCAATATAAATTGACTTTCGATTTGGAGTCATCATTAGTGATATGTGGATTTCTTTTAACAATCATATCAGTGTGAAAATAGGTCAACATTGAATTGTTCCAATGTTACTCTCGTGAACCTGAGTATTCTCTTCCTTCATGCTGACGCACACTACATGTAGTTTACGTGTTTGCCTCTACCAAGCGCTCTCTGACCTTTGATCTCTAATGCTTCCGATTGTTCGTTTTAACTCTTTACATTTAACGAATCATAATACCGTATATATTAACCACTTTATACACCACACTTGTCCGTTCTAAACTTTTAATGTGTTTGTTCCTTCAATCTGAACATTTAACCTTGAATGCTGGTTGGTTCTGATCGCTTACTTTAGTGGAGACTGTTGGTTCTGATCTTTTACTTTAGTGGACTCTTTATGTATATGTATTCTAAAAATATTATTATTATTATTATTATCGATTTATGAATATAGACTTTTCACTTTCACGGTTTAAACGTTGACTCGCCCTCGCTGTAAAGTGCATAGACCTTTGACCTATATGCACGAAGCAGACAATGAACCTTATTATCCTTAGTGTGTAGAGAATATACTCTGACGTCACCTCTGACACAAGTGCTCGCTTATTTATTAGTTGTTGACTAATGCGTTCGCGTTGGGCCTTTAACTCTAATAAATTAAGCAGTAGAGGATAAAACTTGATCTAATTTGATATTATAGGCCGAATACATTCAGTTTAGGAAATTCATATAAGGTTTATCAAATTGATAAATCACCATCTTCTTAAAGTATAGTGTATTTACTGTGGACCACTCTTTTATAGGTATAATGTAATTACTGATTAATAATACAGGACATCAAGTTGATAATAATGGGGATCCTTCTTCTAAACATTTGGTAAATGCAATGATTAATAATGCGGAAACACATAGCATTCGTTAATTTCACGCACGTCTGTTAAAATCACAATTTATTGCCTTTAAAGTGAATTTTAAGAAGCATCTGTAGGATGCCGCTTTTTATTGCAGAAAGTGGAAGAAAAACAAATGAACCCGCAAAGAATATGTAGAGATTCTTGATTAAATCTAATTAACTGTTACCAGGTCGATAATAAAAGACTGTTTACGAGTTGAAAGTTGTCTTGCAGACATGTGTAAACACGGTAAGGGGAGGCAAATAGCAGTGGTAAGCATGCTATCGAGTGTCTTACGTAGTTAGTGCACTTTCTTCTATACAGTTTGAGCTCAAGATATATAGTTATAGTTTATCGTAAGCAATGATATATTAATGCAAAACTCCAAAATAGGAAATAAATAATATGTTCAAGGGAAAGCTTTTGCTATTAACCATTTTATTCTGCCCTTCATAAATTTTCTTCAAACGCACTCTCTGAGCAAATTGCTTTTAAAAAAAATCTTGTTCTCTTTTTAAATTGAAAAAAAACAACATTTAAAAATAAGTTTTATACAGGATAATTATTCATTTCTCTGTACCTTATTAAATAATAATATAACAAAAAATAGCTGAATGTCTACATCTCATTTTCCTGTATCAAATTAGATTATATGTTAATTTGATGCTTGCCTAGGGGTATACAGAAAAGAGCTGTCTTTGCATGCAATGGGGGACATATATATGAGAACAAGGTGTTTATTTCATGCATTCCCAGTGTTATACAGAAAAGAGTTGTGTCTTTGCATGCAATGGGGGACATATATATGAGAACAAGGTGTTTATTTCATGCATTCCCAGTGTTGAGAGAAAAGAGTTGTGTCTTTGCATGCAATGGAAGACACGACTTGGATCTTTATTTTACCTTGGATCGAGTAGTAGGAAAGCGCCCCCTACATTAGCAAGCAGCAAGGCTAGATAGTCCATGTTAGGTAGTGGCTTAAAAAAAAACCCCAAACAAATAAACTTATAAAAACAAAACACAGCCACCACCTGCATTAAAAGGAACTAACCATCTGAACTATAACAAGTCGAATGCCCTCTTTAGAATCAATTGAAAAGAGAAAATCCTCACAGGAACAACCAAGGCAGAAAACATCAAAAGATGAAAAGTCTATTGCTGTGCCTGTAAGGAAAGAAGTTATTGAAAGAAAACATGATGTGCAAGACATTGTGTGTTATAGCCCGGATGTTATTCAATGGCAAAAGAACCCTGACCACAGAACAGCATGTTTATGTGTTGGATGGTGGAAGTGCTTAATTTTGGTCCAAGTTTATGTACAAGTGTACATCTAACTCCATTGTTAAACCCAGAACAAAAAGTGAATTAATTTGACTGACCAACATAAGGCTGTCAAGACATGCTTCTCTTATTTTAGATTTTTAAGTGGAGAAACATCTGTTATGTTAAAAGGATAATCTTTCAGATTACAGTCTTAGGAATTCTTGTAACAATGTCGGTTAGCTCTGGCCTGTGTCATTAAGAGTAATTTATTTATGAGATTTTACTTCTATGTACAAAAGCTGAGTGACATGGCTGCAGGCGATTAACGTCTGCTCATGCGTTACTAAGGCGCACATCTGGCTGTTTAATAATACGGTTACACAATCGCCTAGATGCCACTAGACTGGACCGCTCAACCATTGATCAATACTGTAACAGTTATTTTGTATCATTATTTTCAAGAAAGGTCCCCAACACGAGAGTAGTGAACCTTTGATAAATTTGAAGAAATTAAATAAATTGAAAAATATAATAATTATTTAACACTTATGCTATTTGTGTTTCAGGTGTTACACTACTACTAGTATGAGTGCAGGGGGTCATAGTACTACTAGTATATGGGGGGGGGGCGGAATGTCACACTACTAGCAATATAAGGGTGGGAGGTCATACTACTACTAGTTTGTGGGCGGGGTCATACTACTAGTATGCGTGGGGTCACACTACTAGCAGTATGAGGGTGGGAGGTCATACTACTAGTATGTGGGTGGAGGGGTCACACTGCTAGCAGTACGAGGATGGGAGGTCATACAGCTACTAACATGAGGGTTGGAGGTCATTTCTATATGACGTATATTTTTTGATTACTTTCTTTTTTTTAAATTATATAATTGACTCCAATTAAAAATGCAAATGACTTTTTTAAAAAAGGACTTGCCATTGAATGACAATGTCACAATGACTATAATTTTATGACTATAATGTATGAAAAGAAAACGGATGGCTTTTCAGGGTTGTGGAGATTTACTGTAGATTGAGTCAATTTTCACAATTAGTAAGCTGAGTTTCTATAGACACATCTTTCTTCTAACACACATTTTTGTTTGTCTGCTTCCATGGTTGACTGACAACTCCAAACTGTTAAGACGTTTATCTTATCAGTTTCTCTTTGTTCGCAAACTTTCTGCCTCCGTCACTGACTGATTCCACACCACACTATTAAGTCGTCGTCTTAACACTGTTAAGTTATTTTTCACCTTGGTAGTGCATCAGACAGGGAGCAGAGCAAAGGACTTCCCATGCGAATCATGTTTCATTAAAATAAAAAAAAATAGTGTGTGAGAATGCGTGAGTGAGTGAGAGAGAGGAGAGAGAAACGGAGAGAGGGTGCAGAGAGATAAAAAGGCCAACCTTCTTAAACGTTCTGTTTTACTGTTGTTCTGATTACGCAAACTTGCAGCATTCACACACGTTTTCTGGCCCAAAACAATTAATGTCTTGTATGGTGTGTTTTTACCGTGAAGGACTGTCGATCTGCTTTAATCTATATTTAGATTAATCGAACGAAGTACGTAGACGTTTTGTGTGGAGCGTGATTGTTTATGTGATGGAATTAATTTTATAACACGAATGCATGGCTTTGTGTTTGTATGTGCACAATGATTGTTAATGGGAAAAAAATCTATATAAGTGATGAGAATGATGTCCCTTTGGTTGAGGAGTCCTCATGATATATCACGAAAGGAAAACCTGTAATAAATTTCTTATTTTATTTGATCACCAAGACACGAATACACGAGTTAAATATAGACTTTAATTTCTGTTTTGGGGAGTTAGTGAGAACATTATATTATATTCGCATGACTGATTAATCTGAAAAAAATTGATTAGACCTTTCCACATATTTTATACATTTAATATAATAGTCTCGTTCTAATACCTATCTTGTACACTAAGGAAGAATAAATTCACAGTACCAAGACCAATACGTCCACAGTAGGTGAATAACTACATTAATAATAACATGAAAATACGAACTTTAAATAGTTGATTTTAATGTGTATAATAAGCGTGTTAATTCAAAGATACCAATTTGCGAACAGTATTGCTAATTCGAATAAATGTCTTTTAAGCGATTGAGACGATAGTCACTGTTCGTAAATTTCCGGCTCGCATGAGTAGCTCTTTGTTCCGTAACGAACTGAGCCGTAACGTACCCAAACAAACCTGGGGTTCCGGTCGACAAGTTTCGCATTTTACAGCAAACTTTAAAATCTGAGACGGCTTTGTCACGAAGAAAGAGATGCGAAGGTCGAGAAGTACATCTAAAAAGTAGAATCGATTTTTGATCGTCATGGTTACAAGGTGTTGAACAAACAGAATACCTCCGGACATTTGATGCCTTCAGCAGTTTACATTCTTCATTCATTCATTTGTTCAGTAGGATTGTTGCTTCATGCTTTCGCCGATTTCGCCGCCTGACGTGAGTGCACCACTGTAGGGAGGTTTCACATGTAGATGGACAGAGTGAAATAGAGAATCGTAGATAGTATAGATGAAAGGATGGTGCAGGATGAAGCTTGCACTAATGCAGGTCTCATTATAAAGCCATCAAAATGCATAGTTAAAGTGATCATGTTCCACACATAGTTTATTCGTATCACCTATATACGTGTGTACATAACTTCAATTTTCTTAATAATTTTCCCCCCATGTTTAATTCGTCAACAACGCGTCGAAAGATAGCTGTTTGTATATAGTTTCAAGCATATAATCTCATAGATATAAGTTCGCTTCTGCAGTTTAGAAACAAGTAGTCACTGGATGTGGACGACACAGAGTGGCTAACTGAGTGGCTAACTGCTTAAGTGAAACAAGTTTACGGATTGCTTAAGTGTATTCATTGCAGTTAAGATGTCTATTAGCATAGTGTAGATAACAGTTTACTTATCTCAAGTGCCATATTTTCTCTGTTGTCTATTTTGTTGAAGCCCTCCTTGTCTGTTCTGTTCAAGTCATCTTTTCCAAATACATTGGTTGTTTAAAGAATTTCTCAAAAGCACGTTCTTTAAAAAAATATCTATTAAGACTGATTTTGATATTTTTATACGAATTGAAGGAAAATTGGTAATATTCATTCAGCTTTTTTTATGGTTAACCTGTTTTCAACTTAATTGGGTTATTAATTCAAAAGTAAAATCTGAACACTTTAAAACTCTGTAACGCTCTGAAAACAATCATAACGATGTATGTGTATGTGTGTGCATGTAACCAGAAACACTAAAGTATACATTTGTATACACAATACAATCAAGGACACACACACACACACACACACACACACACACACACACACACACACACACACACACACACTTCGAAAAATGGATGGATGGAAGAAAATGTGACTTCAACCGGTAGAAAATACAAACAACACGACTTTCTAACATTCTTATTACAATGACAGTAAGAGCCCAGCTTATCCACTGATGATGACAGTCAGATAAATAAGAGTATAATTGGAAAATAGAATCATTGTCAGATCATCCGTCTCTCTTGTGAACACAAAGTCCAGCATGATAATGATCCCACTATTTGTCAGAAAGCGTAAAAGAAAAAGTGTGCTTCGTTCAAGAGAAGACAAATATAAAAAAAAAAATTGTGGGACAAAATGTAGAGGAAGGCTTGAGAAAGCAACTAGCATTTTTACAGTGTAAACTCCAAATTATTTAATCCCCCCCCCCCATTCCTTATCTCCCGCTTGGTTGATTTGATCTTTGCTCGATTCCCTTTTAGATGTCACAGTTAGGTATAGCCCATAAAGGAGCTTGGTGATGTAATAGTATCAGTTGTTTCATATAGTTTTAGCCCACTGTGGGCCGTGGTGATATAATAACGTGACGTGTCACGTATTGTTTTAGCCCACTGTGGGCCGTGATGATATAATAACGTGACGTGTCACGTATTGTTTTAGCTCACTGTGGGCCATGGTGATATAATAGCGTGACGTGTCACGTATTGTTTTAGCCCATTATGTTTTGTAGTGATGTGAGAGTTGTACGGTTCTGATTTTGAGGTGGTGTAATGGAATGAAACCTCACTTAACTCACCCCCCCACACACCAAGTGCACACGCTATGAATCAGTCTACGGAAATCTCACTTCATCCCTCAGCACTCACTCTATGAACCAGCCTACGGAAATCTCACTTCAACCCTCAGCACTCACTCTATGAATCAGTCTACGGAAATCTCACTTCAACCCTCAGCACTCACTTTATGAACAAGCCCTCGGAAGCCTCACTTAAACCTTCATTGCTCACTCTATGAACAAGCCTACGAAAATCTCACTTCAAACCTCAGCACTCTATGAACAAGCCCTCGGAAGCCTCACTTAAACCCTCAACGCTCACTCGCACTTTTCATTCGCTGTAACGCGGTCACAACACACCCGCGGGTTGAAATGAGCAGAGAAACAAAAGTAACGCCGGCAAATTACATTGCTCTCTTCTGTGCGGCCGCGAAAAAAAAAATGTCGCTGTTTAGTCAGTTTATTTCTCACCCCTCCTGCCTTTGCCTCCACTCCCCATGCAAGATAAAAATAAAATAAAAACACTTTGCCGTACTGACATTAATCTCAGGGGCTGGTTCATAGTAATAATCATGATAATAACAATGCCATAGTGTCAGATTTGCAAGAAGATTCCTAGCTCAGTAGGAGAGAAGGAAGCTACTATATACAATAATAGTTAATTGTAGGACGAAAGATTCAGACTTGACTGTGTCTCTAGGCAGACAGCGATGACATCTAGAAAATACTAAGCAAATCCTGTTAGTTTGTTTGTTTGTTTTCTTGTGAAACCGAATGCTTATAGAGCCAATTAAATTAAAACCATTGTGATTTCTTAGTTTTCAATGTTGTGAAAATACAAACGTTGGTATCAAGTAATCTACATGGTTAGAAGAAGCAGATTTGTTTCACGATTCATCCAGTTTCTTTTACATTTTGGGCATAATTTGGTCAATCTTTTAAATGATGGTACATATATTTATTTCATTCTGGGCATAATTTTGTCAATCTTTTAAATGATGGTACAGATATTTATTTCATTTTGGGCATAATTTGGTCAATCTTTTAAATGATGGTACATATATTTATTTCATTTTGGGCATAAATTGGTCAATCTTTTAAATGATGGTACAGATATTTATTTCATTTTGGGCATAATTTGGTCAATCTTTTAAATGTCCACTGATTTATTCGATCTATAGGCAAAACCTGAAAATCAAACTCCCGAAGGAAACAGTTAAACAGTGAAAACTATTTTGTTACAGTGAGCTTTAGTACTAACTATAGAGAAGTATGAAAGGTAACATCATACAAGTAACTAGGTCATGCCACATGAATAGTCCTCAAAAGAAAGACAGATAAAAGCAGCTAAAGTCCCTTGCCCTCCAAAGTAAGATGAAAAGCTGCAAATATATTTATCGTAGTAGTATCCTCTGCTATAAACAATCCTGATATTTAAAATGAAATACGAATCATACATGAACGCGTTATGATACAAATTTAGTCATTCGTTCCAAATCTGGTGTTTGAGGGAAAAAACACATAGATACAGAGAAATAATCCATTTTGAATGCATCTTTTATTCTTAGAGCAGGAACACTTCTAGATATGTGTTTGATTTTTCTGGTGGGTGCCTTTCTGTCAGTTGATGCATCAAAAGAAAGAGGGATGAGTGACAAGAATCAGTCTCAATCTGCTGGCAGGTAACACTTGCCAATCTTGAAGAAACCGTCTGAGAGAGAACATGAAGTTGGCGCGGCTTAATGCTTCGCTTTTACCGCCATAACACCTCGCATGAAATGGATATTTTCAGACTTCCTGAACAACTCTGAGTTAAACAAATACTTATTGAACATCACACTCATGTGGTATGCACTAAGCGATTATACATGACACAAACAGTTTGATTTACAGTGGCATTATGTGGCATTATTACTTTAAGCAATATTTAATTTTGTTTAACAGTATATCAAACACGTACTGTTACCTATCACACTTTCTCAATATTTTTAAATAGCTGTTGTACAAATTTAATTTGACAATCATTGAATTGACATTTATGTAAAAAGAAAATACTACTTGTTGAATTAATACGGCTAAAGGAAAAGAACATGTCAAATTAGATATGCGTCCTATGTAGAGATGCGTTAACTCTAGAGATGCCTATGTATACGGATAAGCAGCTTTCTCATACAAATAGTCATTCAATGGCGAAGTAATGTACTGACTTCAGAATTCTAAAAGAACTTTATAAGCTTCTCCACACAGTAAAGAGACTATAGGATCCTAGAATAAATCTGTTTGTGCATGTGGCAGCGTGGAGGGATGCATTGCATATTCAAAGAAGTTTATGGATGGCTCGGGTGTCCCGCAAATCCGCATCACAACCCGTACACTCAGAACGAAGTCAGCGAAGTAAAATGTCAACACTTGGCCTAAATGTTTGAAGACCCCTCCTCACACACACACATACACACACACTTAACGCTTAGGTGAATACTAACTTGCAAATATAAACATGTATCTTCAATGTAGCGGGGCACTATAGTAAATTTGAAATAAATACAATTTATTTTGACAGTCATTGATAGGATCACGAATAGTTAGTTAATTTCAAGTGTACAGTTTTGACAGAATTGGAAGGAATTACTATGGTTAGATCAATGATTCTATTAATATAAATTGACGGCGACATTTCGCAAAACGTACATGATTCTTTTTGCAATTATGAGTCACATTGACAGAGTAGTTGACAAGGGCTGATTTTGCAGTCACATACAACTTGGTGGTGAATGAATATTGTAGGTTTGTATGAGGTGGTGAATGAATATTGTAGGTTTGTATGAGGTGGTGAATGAATATTGTAGGTTTGTATGAGGTGGTGAATGAATATTGTAGGTTTGTATGAGGTGCAAAAGCGAGGTCCGTTCGTACTAATCATGCAGGCTGTCACCGACATACTGGGGTGAAAGGTTGGGTAGTAGTGACCACAGTAGGGTAAGAGGTCTGGTAGTGGTGACCACAGTAGGGTAAGAGATCTAGTAGTGGTGACCACAGTGGAGTACGAGGACTGGTAGTGGTGACCACAGCCCAGAGTACGAGGTCTGGTAGTGGTGACCACAGTAGGGTAATATACTGGTAGTGTTGACCACAGTGGGGTAAGAGGTCGGCTAGTGGTGACCACAGTGGAGTACGAGGTCTGGTAGTGGTGACCACAGCCCGGAGTACGAGGTCTGGTAGTGGTGACCATAGTAGGGTAAGAGGTCTGGTAGTGGTGACCACAGTGGGGTAAGAGGTCTGGTAGTGGTGACCACAGTGGGGTAAGAGGTCGGCTAGTGGTGACCACAGTGGGGTAAGAGGTCGGCTAGTGGTGACCACTGTATCAATGATGACAGTCATTTAGTCAAGAATATCTGTGATGGTGGCTTGAAGTGTGCTAGATTAGGTGTATACGTCTGGCGAAGGCAGGGACTTGCAGGATACTGGAGGGATACGTCTGGCGAAGGCAGGGACTTGTAGGATACTGGAGGGATACGTCTGGCGAAGACAGGGACTTGTAGGATACTGGAGGGATACGTCTGGCGAAGACAGGGACTTGTAGGATACTGGAGGGATACGTCTGGCGAAGACAGGGACTTGTAGGATACTGGAGGGATACGTCTGGCGAAGGCAGGGACTTGTAGGATACTGGAGGGATACGTCTGGCGAAGACAGGGACTTGTAGGATACTGGAGGGATACGTCTGGCGAAGACAGGGACTTGTAGGATACTGGAGGGATACGTCTGGCGAAGGCAGGGACTTGTAGGATACTGGAGGGATACGTCTGGCGAAGACAGGGACTTGTAGGATACTGGAGGGATACGTCTGGCGAAGGCAGGGACTTGCAGGATACTGGAGGGATACGTCTGGCGAAGGCAGGGACTTGCAGGATACTGGAGGGATACGAGCCAAGTGGCATGGCAGTCAATATCAAAGGATGCCAGTGATAACGGGGTGCCAAATCTTCAGAGACATCACGTGAAGATGCTCGTACTGTGAACACGATTGCGTGACATCAGTATGACAAGAATATTGATGTTGAATGACATGCCAAGACCAGCCGTACTCTGTTTGATTAACTGCCAGACAGTTATGAAAAATCATCATTACGACAACTTTATTACAGCTTCTTTATTATAAGTGCCAACAATTATAAAACTATTCATTTAACAATTAAAACTTTTAGTTCAAAATTTAGCTCAAAAGTAAGGGTATATTGTAGGGTACCAAAGAGATAATAATGGCAGATACGGTGTGACACTCAGGTCGAAAACGTACGCTCGCGCTCCAGAAAAATAATTTTAAAAAGCATAATTTGATTTTTTATCCTATTATCTGCACTGTGAATTTGCTTGTCTGCTGACGGCAGTATATTTTACCTTTGACGTTAAAAACAAACAAAAAAACCCAGCATGTAATTTAAGTGAATCAATGTTCCTCAGACCCATTTACCACGGAATAACTATTTTCTTTTCTTCATTTAACAGGATGATTTTGAAAGCTGATATTGCCTTAGGCAAGAAAAGAATACGAAAGGCAAGAGGTCTTTTTTAAGTGATTTTTTTTTTTTGTCAAATGACACGAATATGCTTGCTAGTAGGCGAGCCATATCTGAAGCACATTATTTGCTGCATCGCCTTTTCTTTTTAAGTAGGCTTTTTTTTCCCTTTGTTAAAAGCAGTTGGTTCGGAACATTCAGGACGACATGTTAGTATTTTTTTAATCAACGATTTTTACTTCAAAATAACTTCGTTAATTAATGACGTCACTGTATGTCCTGGCATGATATTGGTGTTCTGAATCAACATTTTCTAGTTCAGAAATAATATTTTTCAGTGACATCACTATAGACCCTGACATGACAGTATTGCTCTGAATCAACACTTCCCAGTTCAGAAATAATGTCACTTGATAGCGATGTCAAAATAGACCCTGATATGACAATATTGCTCAGAATCAACACTTTCCACTTCAGAAATAACGTCTCTAATCAGTGACGTCACTATAGACCCTAAAATGACGACGTTAGAAAAAAGGTTGGGTGTCATCATGCCAGAGCAGTACGTTAGGAGGGTATAAGGTGGGTAAAGAAGGCTAGGAATATATTAAATGGGTACATGAGACTTAATGGCATTAGGTGGATAGAGAAAGCTAGAAATGCATTTTATTTGTACAATAGACTTTTGATAGTATGAGGTTATACAAAGAATGCATTAGATGAATACATTAAAGATGAGAATACCAAGAATGCATTAGATGTGTACAACAGACTTGTCAGCATTAGATGAGTACAGCATACATAGCAGCATTAGATGTTAAGTAATGGGGGTGGATGGGGCTCGTTAAATATAAATAAAAGACGGATTTGTATTACTCCTTTAGTAAGAAGTTTCCACCTGCAGAAAATGTGCGATAGTAAAACATCTATCTTATTATTCTGTAAAGAGTAGAGTTTTACGACACCATGAAAATCCGCCAACTGAGATACATGATGGCCACGTGAGAGAATTATTAATAACTATAAAATGAAGATTATCGATCACTTGTAATTAGTTATGTGTTATTAATTAGCAAATAGTAATCATAATGAGTGAAGGGTGCACAGAGGTGTAACAGATGGGTACAACAGACTTAGTGGCATTAGATGGGTACAATAGACTTGTTGGCATTAAATAGGTACGATAAGCTAGGATTTCATTAGATGATAAGGTTGACCAGAATGACATCTTTAAAATAAAACTGTGGTATTGGCTTTAGAAAGTTGGAATAAGTCAATCTGATATATAACCGATAAAATGCAAATCTCTAGCCCACATTTTTTAATTTCGATGTCAGTTTGGAGCTCTTCGATTTTTTCAAATTATTTTTTCAAATTATTTTTTCAACTACTGCCCTTCATCTAACGTCTTGAACTTTCACAAGAAAATGCTGAGTTTGATTCCTGAGTATTTTTTAAGTTAATGCTGTTTTGGCCTGACAATGTAGACCAATTGATAGCGTTCTGAGTTTAAACTACTTCTATACATTTAATTCAGAGAGGCTGCACCGCTGTATTTACATACATATGGTTGGACTACAAGAAATATTACTCTGATTTGTCCTTTATCAAATGTGTTAATAACAATCTTTTGCAACGTCATAGTTTATCTGTGTGAATTTGTATGAGTTTGTGTGGTTTAGTTTGTATGTTTGAGTATGTGCATAACTATAATGACTGTGAAAGGAGGGTTGGTTAAAGAGTTTTGTATAATATTTTAATTGACGGAATTAACTTTTAAGTACGTGATTAAAAGGTCCAGCTTTACTGGGAGTTTAATAGATTTTAATTTAGTGCCACGTTTTAATGAGAAAGATCCACATAAACACAGATTATAAGCATTTATTTAATAGACATCTTTATGTAGCAAGAATTAATATAAAGTGAGAGTGTAAAAATAAACTTAAGGTATTATAGGAATGTGTTCAGACAAAGTAACCCAATAAACTAGAAAAGTAAGATCTCTTTTTGTTTTTGTTCTTAAATTTTGTTTCATTTCTCACACGACAAACATTTCTGTTGGTCTGCAGAATGCAAGAGTGTATTTGAAACATCTGACGGATTCACAATACACTCTCTGATGCTGCCGTGTAGCTCTCATTTAAAGTGTCAAAAGTAATTTCTACAGAAAAGAAAATCAGTTTGCCTGCGAGAAAAATTCCAATTAGAAACGATTTTAGCTAATCACATGGCGGAGATGAACTCAAACTCCTTCAGGTTCACTACAAAGTCGTCGTTGTCTTGAACAGAAAGAAGCGTAATTAGTCTTCATGTAGACAAATAATTAATCGGTCGAATTGCACACAAAAGTCATCTGTTTATTTGCTAATGTGTAATTCCACAGCCAGCCCTTTTGACATTTTACGCACACCGATCTGTGCTGCAGACCCATCCCGTATAAAGTACGATACGTTTGTTACGTTTCCAGTATTTATTTAAAGACCCTGCTTAGAATAATTAAAAGACTTTAAATATAATTAATTCTTCCTCTCATATTCTACGCAGACTGGTTGCTCAATTTATTATCTGACTAATTAAAAGTGCGTCTTGTAGTTCAGACGACAAATTTACAGACTAATAAACTGCGAACTTTTAGCTAGATTTGAAAACAGTTAAATCCCTCTAAATTAATATGCACTCGTCATCAATCTTTCTGCTCATCCGCCCCCATTCAAATCTAAGAATTAATCTAATTGGTCTATTGTGCATAGAAATCAACTACTAAGAGGTATTAACAAAGAAAATAAGATTTAATAAAGTTTAACAAATTAACAATAAATCGAATGCAACGCGAATAGTCTTCACTCTGTCTTTACGCGCCTATGCCTGATTTTTGTCAATCTAAATTGCCAGAAAAGTGTTCCTTTGAGGTCTGTACACTTGATTTTGCACTTAGCTCTATTCTTGTATCCTTGGTCTCAACACTCAGTCATGCTGATTCGTTCCCTCAGTCCCCCTTTAACGACACACGTGGTGCATAAGGAATGATGTCCCTTTGTTAGTGGCTAGGAACTGGAATTTTTGCAGCATGGCCCTCAGAGTGGATTTCGACACGCTTACACCAATAAGCTAGTGCAGGTGAGGCATGGTGAAACATGAACCATGAGCCGACCTGTGGATGCAACGTGTTTGGATATAATTCTCAACCTAACAGGTCCTACCTAGGCATGGCTCAATTAAATGCGCTGAACAAAGAGTTTCGACCTCGCGTCGCTTACAATTAGATTTAGAAAAAATATAATCGTCTCACATGTGTTCCATTTAACAGTCATGACGTATGAAGCAATAAAATAGATACAACGTTAAATTAATGTTCATACAAGGGGTAATTCAAGCCGACAGAGCGCTTCACAATTTACAATTTAAATTACACGCAATAATTGAATTACATGAAGAATTCATATCGAGCGCAGCATTCTGGCTCTTAGTGAATTAAAACAATATAAATTAAAGTACAGAAATGGAAAAATGGTTACAATAAATTTATATTCCGTAACATATAGGTTTTCAGCTATTTCTCTGAACCATGCTCAAGTGTATATGGAAATCATATAATACATAGCACAAATACATACTTAAACAATACATAGGCAAATACTATTAAATAAAATGATACCTTTGAGAGAAGTCGAAGGGTACCTTGATTCTCTATGGCGCCGGCTGCCTCTCACGACCCGAGTAAGCTGATGGAATTAGCTAAAATGTGCTCGAAGTGAGGGAGCGGAAGCGTGTGGGTACATATATAGAAAGGTATATTGCGTATCACGTGACTGTTCGCAAAGCATGTGGTTGGTTCGAGAACTGGACAATGGTCCTAAAGTTACATAACATCTTGACCTGTTCTAGAAGCACCTAGAAAAAGGAAGCTTTGAACAAAGGGCCAAGGGTTTCAAATATTCGAATTTGAAGTAAACAAGGCAAGTGGGTCACGAAGTCGGACAATTTTATCAGACTGTGACACCCCCTTGCTTTTGAGGCGTTTATCTTACCAAAGATAAAATGCCTCCTACAAATTATGTATGATAAAATGTAGAAGTCCACAATGAAGAAAAATTTACACAAAAAAAATTTCGACATTCCTAGAAATAAAGTGTGCAACTATATTTCATATTTACAGGAAGGAATCCGTAGGGTTCAGTTAATTGATTAAACAACATTCTATCAGTACCGGCACTTGATGGCATCAAGCACGACTCATGTAATCTGCGCCAACATTCAAAGACCCTTTGATGTAATGAATATTTGCGTCATACTGTGTCAGAAACAAAGACCAACGCATTAAACGGCTGTTCGTAAATTGCGCCTGTCCGAGAAAGGCCAACGGCTGGTGATCGCACTCAATGACAAAGGTTTTTCCGTACAAATAGTTTTCGAACTTTTTTATGGCCCAAACTATTGCAAGACATTCCTTTTCACTGGTGGAATATTTCTGTTCAGTAGTTGTGAGTTTACGGCTTGCATATGCAACTGGGTGTTTGGTGTCATTGTGTTCTTGTAATAACACTGCTCCTAATCCTGTGTTGCTAGCATCAGTCCTTAACAAGAATGGTTTTGTCAGATCTGGCAGTTTAACAACTAAATCTGAAGTCAGTCTAGATTTCAGTGTGTCAAAAGCGTTTTGGCATGCATCAGTCCACACTACTTTTGTAGGCATATTCTTACGTGTCAAGTCAGTCAGAGGACATGCAATGGCACTAAAATCTGGTACGAATTTTCTGTAGTAGTTAGCAAGACCAAGAAAACTTCTAACTTGTGTTTTTGTTAGCGGTTGTGAAGTGTCCTTAAGTTGTGCTATCTTAGCTTCACTTGGCGACATAGTTCCATGACTCAACTTGTGTCCCAAGAAGTCTAAGGAGAATTGTGCTATTTCACACTTCGTAGGGCGGGCAGTGAGGTTGGCTTGCTTTAATCTGGCTAGCACATCTCGTAAGAGTGTTAAGTGCTCCTCCCATGTCTGGGTGCCTAGAATTAAATCATCCATGAAGTTCTCAACTCCGCGTCCGTACAGTGGTTCTAACAATGACCGCATCATTTTAGAAAAAATGCTTGGAGCGTTTGAAACTCCGAAAGGCATAACTTTCCATGTGTAGTTTCCTACTGGTGTAGTGAAAGCTAGTATGTGTCGATCAGTGTCCTTGACCTTGATTTGCCAAAAACCGCGTGACAAATCTATTTTGGTATAGTAATGAGCGTTAGCTAGCTTAGTGAAGATGAGATCCGGATCAGGAAGAGGTTCGGCGCAAAACTCTGTCACTTGATTGAGTTTGCGGTAGTCTACGCAAAAACGGAACGAGTTATCACGTTTTTTAATCAACACGATGGGTGATCCGTAGGCACTGTCAGTCTTCTCTATGACCCCTAGACCTAGCATAGTCTTAATCTCACGTCTAACGTCATCTATCTTAGCGTGTGGCAACGGATACGGCTTCAAACGTATCGGTTTGTTGTCAGTCAGCTTCAGTGAAAATTCTATTAAGTCTGTCAACCCTGGTTTGTCTGTCAGAGTAGATGAGAACTCATTAAGCAATTCATTCACTTCTTTTTTCTGTCTTTCTGTCAAGGCTTCATTTACCCTAACGTCTTTGACAGTTTCGTCCGTCTGTAGAGGACAGTTTGGTAAAGTACCAGTGACGCAATCAGTATCCCCCTCGTCTTCTGTAACTATCGTCGCTACGACAAAATCAGCTTGAGTGGTTTGATCCTCACGGCTTATGTACTTTTTGAGTAGGTTAACATGAAAGATTTTCTCTCTCTTTCCTGTCTGCACCTTATAGTTCAGTCCCCCTAGCTTGGCGGTAACTACAAAGGGCCCCTTCCATTTCATCTGAAGTTTGTTATGTGCTTCAGGAAGCAACAGTAACACTTTGTCATTAACTTCAAATTCTCTAGGTTTGGTGTGCTTATTGTAATATTCTGCCTGTCTAGACTGAGCTATCGTCAAGTTTTCCCGTGCTATCTGGCCTATAGTTTCAAGACGGTTTCTTAAGTCAGTGACGTATGTATAAGTTGTCTTAACTTCGTCATCTGTCTTTTCATCAGTCCAAAGTGCCTTCAAAATCATCATCGGTCCGCGTACAGTACGTCCGTAAAGTAGCTCAAATGGTGAAAACCCGGTGGAAGATTGTGGCACTTCCCTATATGCAAATAGTAGGGCAGGGATGTATCTGTCCCAGTCTTTCGGTTTATCTGTGGCGAGCTTTTTAAGTGCTGTTTTTAATGTCCCATTGTATTTTTCAATCAGACCATTTGCCTGGGGGTGGTATGGTGTGCAAGTAAGATGTTTGATGGAAAGTAAACGATTTACTTCCTTCATTACGTTGCCTATGAATTGACTCCCCTGATCCGTCAAAATTTCAGTAGGAATTCCAACACGACTCCAAAGACCGAAAAGGGCTTCGGCGACAGTTTCAGTATCAATATTTTTCAATGGTACTGCGTCGGCGAATCTTGTTGCGTAATCAATAGTGGTCAGCACGTATCGATTACCTCTCGTTGATGTGGGTATTATAGGCCCAATCAAATCCAATGCTACGCGCTTGTAGGGTTCACTGATTAGTTCAGGCTCTCCTAACGGTGCGGGTCTGATTGAATTTTTAGACTGTGTTCTCTGGCATGTGTCGCAACTTAACACGAATCTACGGATATCGGCAGTGATGTCCGGCCAATAAAACTCACTTGTAATACGACTAGTTGTTTTTTGTACACCCATGTGTGCACCAAAAAGACTCTCATGACCTAATCGTAATACGTCATTTCGTTTGGTTTGTGGAACGACTAATTGTTTCCGAAATTCGTCTCCCACTTTCGAATAGCGGTACAATAAACCCTTTTTCAGAATAATGCACGCTTTCTTATT
Organism: Sinotaia quadrata; assembly: GCA_028829895.1. Taxonomy (NCBI): domain Eukaryota; kingdom Metazoa; phylum Mollusca; class Gastropoda; order Architaenioglossa; family Viviparidae; genus Sinotaia; species Sinotaia quadrata. The sequence goes on from CM054180.1 coordinate 43,869,153, forward strand.
CGAATCGTCAGTGTTGACGTCACTAACAAGTACAGCTTGTCTGCGTAACTTGTCTAGTGTTTCGTCCTCAGCTTGTAATATTTTAATCTCGCTAACTGTTGCTTTATCTACGGCTGGTGCGGCAGACATCGGTGCAGTTACAGATTTGTCTTTACTACTCGCTGCTCTGGTTACAGCGTTAACCAGTGGTGGTTCGGTTGAAGTTTGTTTTTTGCACGGCAAAACATACTTGCAACCAAGGATCACGTCATGCGGTGAGTTTTCCATAACTGCCGCTTTGACTGTTCCTTCTACAAAGTCTGAAACAATCGAGACTTCAGCTACTGGTAAAATGTCTTGTTCGCCGTTTGCAAAGGTGACAGAGATTGTCTCCCCTGTGTAGTCGGTACGGTTAACTAATGATGCATTTACAATAGCGTCTAGCTCACACCCTGTATCAAGCAAAGCGATTGTATCGTGACCGTTTGCCTGTACTGGTGTTCGATTCGACTTTTCTGTTTTAGGTGTATGACTTTCTACTGCGTAAACTTTAGCTGTTTTCTTTTCAGGACATGTTCGTGAAAAATGGCCACTATCACCACAAGTGTAACATGCAAGATTCTTTTTATCTTTCTGTTTGTCGGACTTGTTTTTAGTGTCGGGTTTAGATGTTTTATCATCACGCTCATTAGGTGCCTTCCCGTCATTTTTCTTATCCTTTCGAGTCTGCGGTTCGTTCGGTCGAGACTTGTTGTTCGCGTGTGCGTTCGAGAATTGAGAATGTGCGTCATCAAAGCGATCGGCGGCGTTGCCTATCTCCTCTAGCGTAGATTTTTCCCTTATTGCTAAGTGAATCAGTAGATCTGATTTGTATGACCCGAGAATATGGTCTTTTACCATTTCATCCCTAAGACCTGCGTACGTCTGTGGAGTTTCGGCTAGATCTATCCATCTTTGGAACAAGTCAGCTACGCGTCGTATGTACTGTGCGTGCGTCTCTGAACTGGCTTTAGTGGCCTGTTTAAACTTACGTCGGTATGTATCTGCTGTGAGTTTGTAACGTTTCAATAATGCGGCCTTGACTGTGTCGTAATTATCTGACTCAGAATCGCTAAGCTTATTGAACTCGTTTTTCGCACTGCCCTGCAATAACCCCGATAAATTTATCGCCCAATGTTCCGCTGGAATGTTTGTTGCTCTGGCTAACTTTTCAAACGTTTTTAAATACGCGTCTATTTGATCTTTGTTCTCATCAAATGGGACCATATTTATCTTTGGAATGATATTTTCAATTCTACTGTGATTATTTCCATCGCTAGAACGCGAATCACCACTGCTTCTGCGATCACGGTTTGGATTGGTAACTTCTAGTTTCTTTACTTCCCATTCTAACCGTTTTATTTCCGCGTCTGCGGCGATGCGTTTGGCTTCTGTATCCGCTGCGATGCGTTTTGCTTCTGTGTCCGCTGCGATGCGTTTAGCCTCGGTTTCAGCTAGTCTTTCAGCCTCTAACTTCTTAGCTTCGCGGGCAGCTAACCGTTCTTCCCTTTCTATCTCTTGTCTCTCCTTTTCTGCTTTTTCCGCTTTCTCTAGCTCAGTTTTAATGTAGCTAGTCAGTTCGTCACCCTGATATCCAATCATGATACCGGTTTCTTTCAGGTCTTCGATAACCTGTTTGCGATCCATTTTATTGTCTTAGCGCGCTGGCTACAATAAGAATGTATCTCGTGAATTGTGTGTTTTAACCGTCGGCGATAACTCCGCTTATCCCGAAAATAACTTTTAGGCTACGACCTTACAAAAATTATTTAATTTACTCAGAACACCTTCCGAAATAAATTGCGCGTTAACTCTTACACGTTTCACCTGCTTGTCACAGTGTCCGCTGTTCCAAGACTTTCGTAATGTCACGGCTCCTACCATACAACATTACACATTATATCTAGCACCCTAAATATAATAGTCCGAAGTCTGTTACTACCGATAACTCTCCTAGCTGGCGGTATAACCTTCGACTCCTCACAATGAAGTACTCAGTAACACAATACTAAATAAATCATTCAATTAGCTAACATAATGCTTAACTACGCTTAAACATATATTAACTAACATGCACGCTACTCTGCAAAAGAATACATGCACATGTCACAACAAAAGCAAAGAAAATCAGTGATACAAAAATCAAAAGAACAATTGGCAATTCTGTTCGTTCGTTCGTTTCTAGGTTATGATGCGCCCTATGTATAAAAATGTTACAATTTACAATTTAATACATATCAATCCCGCGACGACCCACACTTGTTACGTTTCCAGTATTTATTTAAAGACCCTGCTTAGAATAATTAAAAGACTTTAAATATAATTAATTCTTCCTCTCATATTCTACGCAGACTGGTTGCTCAATTTATTATCTGACTAATTAAAAGTGCGTCTTGTAGTTCAGACGACAAATTTACAGACTAATAAACTGCGAACTTTTAGCTAGATTTGAAAACAGTTAAATCCCTCTAAATTAATATGCACTCGTCATCAATCTTTCTGCTCATCCGCCCCCATTCAAATCTAAGAATTAATCTAATTGGTCTATTGTGCATAGAAATCAACTACTAAGAGGTATTAACAAAGAAAATAAGATTTAATAAAGTTTAACAAATTAACAATAAATCGAATGCAACGCGAATAGTCTTCACTCTGTCTTTACGCGCCTATGCCTGATTTTTGTCAATCTAAATTGCCAGAAAAGTGTTCCTTTGAGGTCTGTACACTTGATTTTGCACTTAGCTCTATTCTTGTATCCTTGGTCTCAACACTCAGTCATGCTGATTCGTTCCCTCAGTCCCCCTTTAACGACACACGTGGTGCATAAGGAATGATGTCCCTTTGTTAGTGGCTAGGAACTGGAATTTTTGCAGCATGGCCCTCAGAGTGGATTTCGACACGCTTACACCAATAAGCTAGTGCAGGTGAGGCATGGTGAAACATGAACCATGAGCCGACCTGTGGATGCAACGTGTTTGGATATAATTCTCAACCTAACAGGTCCTACCTAGGCATGGCTCAATTAAATGCGCTGAACAAAGAGTTTCGACCTCGCGTCGCTTACAATTAGATTTAGAAAAAATATAATCGTCTCACATGTGTTCCATTTAACAGTCATGACGTATGAAGCAATAAAATAGATACAACGTTAAATTAATGTTCATACAAGGGGTAATTCAAGCCGACAGAGCGCTTCACAATTTACAATTTAAATTACACGCAATAATTGAATTACATGAAGAATTCATATCGAGCGCAGCATTCTGGCTCTTAGTGAATTAAAACAATATAAATTAAAGTACAGAAATGGAAAAATGGTTACAATAAATTTATATTCCGTAACATATAGGTTTTCAGCTATTTCTCTGAACCATGCTCAAGTGTATATGGAAATCATATAATACATAGCACAAATACATACTTAAACAATACATAGGCAAATACTATTAAATAAAATGATACCTTTGAGAGAAGTCGAAGGGTACCTTGATTCTCTATGGCGCCGGCTGCCTCTCACGACCCGAGTAAGCTGATGGAATTAGCTAAAATGTGCTCGAAGTGAGGGAGCGGAAGCGTGTGGGTACATATATAGAAAGGTATATTGCGTATCACGTGACTGTTCGCAAAGCATGTGGTTGGTTCGAGAACTGGACAATGGTCCTAAAGTTACATAACATCTTGACCTGTTCTAGAAGCACCTAGAAAAAGGAAGCTTTGAACAAAGGGCCAAGGGTTTCAAATATTCGAATTTGAAGTAAACAAGGCAAGTGGGTCACGAAGTCGGACAATTTTATCAGACTGTGACAACGTTCGGTCAAGCACTTCACGTGTTTTTTTTTGTTTTTTTTTAATCCCATGATAACACTACGATGGATTAGAGTGGCCTACGTGTAAATGCGTACACGTTTCTATGTGGAGCTGCACAAGAAATGTCTTTTTCATGAGTTATCTACCCTTTCATATACAGAAGGATTTGTTTCCCTTTCCCAAAGGAAATCTTGAGTATTTTAGCAGACGCGCAATGTTTTGCCAAGTTATGAATGTTATGCCTTCTCGCACTTTCATAGTCGCGGGCAAGTTACCGATATTTTCGAGCCGTCACAAGGCACGGGGGATTCAGGGTAAAACATGTGCCATGAATGCTGGAACCACGAACTAGAATTGCTTAGTGCATTTTTATGACGTAGGCGGAGTTCGTAGTTGGTTTACTCTTTCTAAAATTAGAAAAAAAGACTGTCAGCAATGTTGGCATGCGAGAAGCTTTGCATTATTAAGTGAACTATTTTTGGTGCACGTCATCATAATGTAATACAAGCGGAGGGGTTCTTTAAAATATTTCGGTGTACGTCATTATTATGTAATACAAGCGGAGGGGTTCATTAAAATATTTCGGTGTACGTCATTATTATGTAATACAAGCGGAGGGGTTCTTTAAAATATTTCGGTGTACGTCATTATAATGTAATACAAGCGGAGGGGTTCTTTAAAATATTTCGGTGCACGTTATTATTATGTTATATAAGCTGCGGAGTCCTGTAAAAATGCTTTGATGTACGTCAGTATAATTGTTATTAGCTAAAAGTTACAACTGATAAATAGTAGTTTATTGTTATTAGCTAAAAGTTACAACTGATAAATAGTAGTTTATTGTTATTAGCTAAAAGTTACATCTGATAAATAGTAGTTTATTGTTATTAGCTAAAAGTTACAACTGATAAATAGTAGTTTATTGTTATTAGATAAAAGTTACAACTGATAAATAGTAGTTTATTGTTATTAACTGAAAGTTAGAACTGATAAATAGTAGTTTATTGTTATTAGCTTAAAGTTACAACTGATAAATAGTAGTTTATTGTTATTAGCTTAAAGTTACAACTGATAAATAGTAGTTTATTGTTATTAGCTTAAAGTTACAACTGATAAATAGTAGTTTAATAGTTTAGGCTAACGGTCGCTTACTGCTATCAAATAAATTATACTTACAGAATAAAGTGCACTATAACCGTTTGAAAAAGAATGGGGTATTCTTCATACTAAAACATGAATAAATTAGATGCCAACTACTGTATACTTCTTAATGCATTTGTTATTTTGATGTCAATGGGGAAAAAATGTAAAAGTGCAAATGGACTCTATGAACAGTCTATATAATATAAATTAATGGATTTTAAGAACACCACATATAAAGTATACGTGCATAAGACTTGCTGTTTAAAATTACTTTATGTTTTTTTCTTTCTGAAGCTCTTATCCTTGTGTTTAAATATTCTGGCCACGTCTTCTAGTTCAATATTAATTCATTATTTTCATTTGTCTCCAGTGTGCTGGTCACGACTTCGATAATAATTCATATTTTTACTTGTCATCAATGTGCTGGTCACGTCTTCGATAATAATTCATATTTTTACTTGTCACCAGTGTTCTGGTCACGTTTTCTATAATAATTCCTATTTTTATTTATCACCAGTGTTCTGATCACGAGTTCAGTTCAATCTTAATACATTATTTATACTTGCCATCAGTGTTGGTCACGTCTTCTAGTTCAATTTTAATTCATTATGTAAACTATCCACAGTGTTGGTCACGTCTTCTATTTCAATTTTAATACATTATTTATACTTGCCATCACTGTTGGTCACGTCTTCTAGTTCAATTTTAATTCATTATGTAAACTGTCCACAGTGTTGGTCACGTCTTCTATTTCAATTTTAATACATTATTTATACTGTACACAGTGTTGATCACGTCTTCAAGTTCAATTTTAATTCATTATTTATAGTTGTCACCAGTGTGTTGGCATTTTATTTTACAAGGTTTCCGAATGCGTAGACAAAGATGTTAACTGTTCATTAATCTCACCACTTCTTTGACTGTGTATATCCTCTATCTCCAAGGTTGACATTATCGATCCTGGGAAAGTATATTTTGCTCAAGGAAACGCCCATTGCCACTTGAGACAGTCTCTCTAACCAGGCGTCTGACCAAACAAAGAGCCAATGCGGCCGATGAAGTCAAAGATTACTATAGCTCTTTCCGAAACAAACTTCAGAATTTGACCACAGAGAAATAGGTTGTGATTTCGTCCGCCATTATAAGACTGAATCTATTTTCTGGAGAAATTTTTTGTAGAGATTTAAAATTGCTCTAATGAGAGTTATATGGAGTTCATAACTTTAAACATTATTTTAGTAATTCCACTAAAGGTAATTTAAATTAACTCTCTTTAAGAATATTAGAATGTTGCTTTATGAATCTGCATTAAATGAGACTTGGAGAAAAAAGTATAATCTTGCGTTATTATCAAGAAATAAAGATTTCCTTTACATTATTTTCTTCTATTTGCACGTCACTGTGGCCTAGATTAATAGCGAAATTACAGACGACAAAATCGACCTGTTTGTTTCTCAAGAAACGTTTGTTTCATCCATCATTAATTTTCTTGTAACTGTATCGTCAACTGACATTCACACGATTACTCCTTCTACATTTAGCTTTAAAATGAGCGAGAATTCCAGCAATATGTGGGCTTTTTTTTCCTTTTTTTTTTTGCATTTGAAGCAGAAATACATAATTAGAATCAAAAGCTTCATACACTGCACTTTTTTATGTCACACGCTGCAAAATATATTGTGTGTGAAGAGGAAGTGCTCAGACAATAACATACTACGTAGTTTCTCTGAGTAGAATAACACTTTCAATTGCATTTCGTGAATTTTAGAATAGCAACGGCATTTCATTAAGGTTACGACCATGAAGTAAAATGTCATTATATTTTTCAATTTGCATTCTCATAAACGCTAAACACACTTGCATGATGAGACAAGACATTTTAAAAGACGAAAAGATACATGTATAACGTGATGTTTACGAGAGACATTTTTGTTTTGTTTTCTGTCGGCAAGCCGATCAATATTTACTGTCTCAAATGACTACCAGCTGACGTACACCGCTTCTAATTCTGATATCTGTGAAAGCGTTAATGTGTGTGTGTGTGTGTGTGTGTGTGTGTGTGTGTGTGTGTGTGTGAGTGTGTGTGTGTGTGTGAGTGTGTGTGTGTGTGTGAGTGAGTGTGTGTGTGTGAGAGAGAAAAAGAGAGAGTGTGTGAGTGAGTGTGTGTGTGAGTATGTGAGTGTGTGTGTGTGTGTGTGTGAGAGAGAGAGAAAGAGAGAGTGAGTGTGTGAGTGAGTGAGTGTGTGTGTGTGTGTGCGTGCGTGTGTGTGCGTGTGTTCGTGCGTGTGTGTGTGTGTGAGAGTGTGTGTGTGTGTGAGTGTGTGTGTGTGTGTGTGTGTGAGAGAGTGTGTGTGTGAGTGTGTGTGTGTGTGTGTGTGTGTGTGTGTGTGTGTGTGTGTGTGTGTGTGTGTGTGTGTGCATACGTGAGTGTGCGCGAAAATGTGTTTGCGTTTATGTTTTTTTTTTTTTTTAAATATAAATTATCCAATAAAATAAAAACTATTTCCATTGTGTACAACACTGTATATTACAAACATCTGTAAGTTGCTTTCAAATAAAATCTAAAATCTAGAAACGATTCTAAAGAAAGGTATCATACCATTAAAGAAATTTCGATTTGTATTAAAGAGCAAAAATAATCTCTTTACATTATACGTCATACTGACCTAATTAAATAACAAACCACACGTCACGCTTATTAATAAATTCTTTAAAAATGTTGAAAATCACTGACCAAAAAATCAGAATTGTTTATTCGGATTAAACAAAATAACTTTCACAAAGAAAAGAAGTGGAACATAATAAAAAAGAGACAGTTATCTCAACTTACGCTTGTAAAAGAATACTGATTTAGATAAATATTTTTTTATTTATTAGATCGATTAAATTTTAGAAAAATACTTTTATTTATTAGAGCTCTGATTAAGTATTAGACAAATATTTTTAGACGTTAGAGCAATGATTAAATTTTAGGACAAATATTTTTAGACATGAGAGCATTGCTTATATGTTATCCAAAATTTTCATTCATTAGATCATTGATTTATGTAAATATTTTATTTATTAGAGCATTGATTTAGACAAATATTCTATTTATTATAGCATTGATTTAGGTAAATATTTTATTTATTAGAGCATTGATTTAAATAAATATTTTATTTATTAGAACATTGATTTAAATAAATATTATATTTATTAGAGCATTGATTTAGGTACAATTTTATTTATTAGAGCATTGATTTAAATAAATATTTTATTTATTAGAGCATTGATTTAGATAAATATTTTATCTATTAGAGCATTAAATTAGAAAAAAAGTAGGTTTCTGGGTAGAAGTTGTCGTACAAGAGGATCATAGTTAGTTGTATTTACATTAGTGTGCACTAAGGATCAAAGTTGTATTTACATCAGTGTGCACTAAGGATCATAGTTATACTTACATCAGTGTGCACTAAGGATCATAGTTGTATTTACATCAGTGTGCACTAAGGATCATAGTTGTATTTACATCAGTGTGCACTAAGGATCATAGTTATACTTACATCAGTGTGCACTAAGGATCATAGTTATACTTACATCAGTGTGCACTAAGGATCATAGTTATACTTACATCAGTGTGCACTAAGGATCATAGTTATACTTACGTCAGTGTGCACCAAGGATCATAGTTATACTTACATCAGTGTGCACCAAGGATCATAGTTGTATTTACATCAGTGTGCACTGTACAAACGTATGATCAGGAGCACTTTGAAATGACACGTTATTTCCTGACTGACGTTTTTTCAACAGGAAAACTTCGACAATAGGTATACGACACAAATGCTACATTTCAAACAATACGCATAGTTGCTCCAATAAAAATGCAGACTTGAAACAAGACACAGTCATTGTGACTGAAATAAAAATGCAATCTTGAAACAAGATGTTATTTGTGACTAACATTAAATGGATGGCCTGCGCATGACTTCTAAACAGAAATGCTTTGCCTAATTAAAGATATTGATCGATAGGCTTTTACTTGATTAGCAACCACTAATTTTACTAATTAATTAAAGAGAAACTTGCCACTCTTTAACATAATGATAAGTATGCAATTGTTCTTTTAGTCCAACCAAATATTATCTGTTCTGGTCCTCACGAGAGTGTAAACTGACAGTTGACCTATCTTGTTACAGAAGCCGTACACTTGCCTATTTCACACGGGATCTTTAGAACTGATGAAAATAAATCTTTCTGCCGTTTAATATGATTATTATCATTAAATGATCTGTTCGACAATTTAAACAATATTTCTTAATTCTTTAAGTTATAATTAGCCTCTGTAATCTAACCACCCTCGTGCTGTTACTAAGGAAGAGAGCGAAAAGGGTATAGGAGACCTGAGGTAATGAAACTGTCTTGCTAGCAGAATTTCCAACGGCGCACAACAGCGAAATCGCTCCCTTCTACACATGAATTTTCAAGTAATGATAGGCTGAATTGCAGAGACACTTAACAATTACTTAGTCTGCTTTGAGATAACATTTCCAGTTTGACCGTGATGTAAAAATTTAATCCTCAAAGGCCAAAAGTGGAATTCTAAGAACACCCACACGCAGAGGTGGGCGTGCAACGTCTTCGTGGACTTTGCAAGTCAGAGGAACTTGTCGGAAGCATTTAAATCTCTACGCCCCAGCTCTCTCCGCACTGCCTATATTTAAATGGTCAAATAGGCACGCATCCAATCTGAAATGTCTCCTGTCCATCTTTCTTTTCTTCTCAATAAGAGAAACGAAAATGAAGGGGGAAAGTAAAATACTGTGACACCAACGCCACTAGGGTAATGGATATTATTATTAATATTATTATTATTAATTAACCATCCAAACTAATTACAAGTGATGGGAATCTTAATTTATTTTATTAATGATCCTTCTGCAGATACCATTCGTCTCTTTGGCGGATATGCGGACGCTGTAAACGTTTTCTCTCTTCCAGAACATGAAACATTTACGGTCACACAATGTTTCCATAAGTGGAAAACGTCTTAGCAAAGGAGAAGACAAATCCGTCTTTAATTTGTATTTAGCGAGCCCCCAATCCACCCTCTTCCTTCCCCAACATAAGTTATCAATATGCATAAGAAGATCAACAAATTCAACAATAAAGTTTTAAATCAACAATCAAATATACTTATGAGAATACAATACAAATGAAATAGATTACTTGGCATTAATATTTCCACGAACCCACTTTAGGATAATTTTATGTATGCACAGTCCTTATCCAGAAAATACAATTCATCTGTATGTCAATACAAATCACAGGACAGTCTTATCAGAGAACAGAAATAGAGTTATTAGAGATAACCAATATTAGTTTCACATAACCTTGTTTAATTGCTGTCTAATTAGTCCTTCTCATGCTTTTGCAACAAAGGCCCAAGTTATTGTCAGCAGTTATTACATCAGCTTTACATGCCTCACTCTACATTGAAAAACACTGTTCCACTACTTAGAGTTAACCTGGGTACTTCTTTTCACTTGTCAACTCCTTCCAACAGAATAATAAATGTAGCGATGACCAACAATTTCTCTACACAATAAATTATCCAGATAATCAGCATATCTTGCTGCCACACAGCAACAGAGTAAAGTGTGTTCTTACACTTACATGCTGCTTCCTGCCTTTACATGGTCTGTTGTAGCAGTTTAAAAAGAGTAAACCAGGAGGTTCAATTCAAACATTGAAATGAAAACAGAAAAGGCTACTTGTCTCATCAAGGTAATGGCCAGATGAGACAAGACTGAACTTCCTCTTGTCACTATAAATTCAAATTGATTAGACAGTAGATTTCTCTACAGCAAGTAAACTTTTAGATCTCATCCCATTGGCTGGTCTTATTCTCATAAATCATAATCATTGGATAATAAAAACTACCCACTGGTTTGCATTACATAAAGCAATTTCTAGCACATTCTGAATTCATGTTGCTTACACTTTCAAAAATACATTCATAAGGAGGGCCCAAGATCAGGTTACTCTGGTAATTTAACACGTTATATTTACTCTGCCACACATACAAAATACAATTAAAATAATATAAAATATAAGTTACAAACTACAGATGCTTGTTGCAATTTAATGACTTACCATTTGGTTCAGGTTGCCATTTGATTTAGGTCATCATTTGTTTCGACTTGCCATTATGTTCAGGTTCTCAGTTGTTCAGAATTGCCATTTGGTCTGAGTTGTAATTTGGTTTAGGCTGCCATTGGGCTTGGGTGGTCATTTGATTTGGGTACTATTTGGGTCTGGGATGTTATTTGGTTTGAGTTGTCAATTTGATTGGGTGGCTATATAGTTTCAGTTGTCATTCGTTTTGGGTAGCTACATTGTTTTTTTAATGAAAAACCTCGATTTCCTATAGCAATGCAAACATTGGCTCCTGACTGCTTTAATTGATTTCAACTAAAATTAAAAAAACAATTAATGAAAGATCACCACTATTAATTAAGATGATAATAACGACAAAAGTAGGGAGCCGAACAACGAAACAAATACAATTACATTTCTGTTTAGTTATTTAAAAATCACTTTGACCTCATTTTCCTTGTTCTAGATCTAACTAAGCATGAGAAAGAGTTCAAATATTTGTAAATGTTGATATCGACAATGCATACTTTTGTTCTCAGGTTCTTCAAGCGTCAAGGTCAAGGTCAAGGTAAAAATTCAATAGTTAGTAGACATGGTCGTGAATGTGTTGAAATTCGACCAGTCAGCTAAACTCTTTTTGCTGCTGCAAAAACAAAATAATGGACTCTTCATTTTAAAAAAAGCACAAGACAATGATGTCACACAGTGTGTGAAGTAACATTCTAGTGTAAAAAGTGGTAATGGCAGTTCTCTTTTAACGATTTTGAAATTAATATCTGGAGATATTCTGAAATCGAGTTGAGATAGATAGATGCAGTCCAGCAGTACTGATTAAAACCAGAACAATAACAGACATACATAGGTACACAAGCGCGTAAGAATACAAACACATCACTCGCCTCGTCCAAATGATATAGATAAAAATCAGTAAAGAAAACTATTAAAGCATGGAATTATTTCCAGCATATCTATCAAATTTTGCAAAAAGGTTTTAGATGCCATTTTTCTTAACAGTTTACAAGTGGAATCTAAGAGGAAATGAATTTGGGACGAACAAAGTGCACTGAACTAAACATTTGTCTTCTTCAAACATCAGTAAGCATGCAAGCTTGAAACATCACTGGAAATGATCTTTCTCTCCTCCCCCTACCACCCTCTTACCTCTCCCTCTCTGTACCCATTTCCTTCCTGTCTTTGTCTGTTTGTGCTCCTTTTACACATAATCTATGTTCCGTTTTCGAAAGAAACCAAGCCGTCTTCCCTTGCATACTTTTCACCTCTATGCTTTAAAAACGAGCATCATGAAAAGCTCCAAGCCAGACTCTCTGATTGCCTGTAATGAGTTTGCCTTAAGGGGAGGCTACCGCGGCCCTGAGAATAATCCAGTTTGAGAGGGGAATTTTCTCACAATAAACTCAACACTTCTCTTCTCCCCTATTAAGGAAATGGAGATCCGTGTGCTGTTTCGGATTGCAAATCTTAATGAGGTCTTTAATCTAAGGAAATTATTACCAGCATTACTACCAATAATAACTGCAAATGTAGAAAAGAAATAAACACTAGACCAAGCAACAAAAATACTCCAGTTTTTTTTTTCTACCATCAGCTGATTACTAATGATTCCATTAAAAATGCAATTGCACCACAAACCAGTGCTGTACGATTGATGCGTTTAAATCTTGAACCAGCTTCGAGAAATGACAATGGGAATTGAAGTGAGATTGGCACAGTATGAAGTAACGTTCTGCCGAGTGGTGTATTCTGATAGTAATTCTTCGGCCAAACATATCACAAACGAAAGTAATGAATCACAAATAGTAACATTTCAAAATAATCTTGCGTATCAGAATTATCTGCACTTAATTAAAACTTCAAATGATATTTCATATGAAACGTTTCCGGATAATTCTAAAATGCAAATTTATTGTTTAACGTATATCTATATATTTGACCCTAAGCATATTGTACTAATATCAAAGTTTTTGTCTTCCCTGCATTTAAACAATGTTGATAGAGAACTAAATTGATAACACTGTAGTAATAGCACGGCAGCTACCCGGAAAGGTCATCAACACAGTGAGTATTACACTTGACATTAGCCGTTGGAGAAATACAGGTCTCATTTAGATTCTTGCTGGCAGATTCGGAGCAATGCTATAAACAGATCATTATAAGAATGTGACAGCAAGCGACGTAGCTTTGGGAATAAATGCCCTTTGGGGATAACTTCAGGGCTGGCACACGATTGGCCATTATATTATTTATGACACAGTTCCAGCAAACTCTAAAGTGTACACTATTCGGTGTGCTCATAAATGAAGGCAAGGGACACAATCACTCAAATGCAATACATAAATGGAGAAGGTGGCACGAGAGCATTATCTTCTATTCGGTGGTATTAGTAATCTGTGACGCCTGGTGGAGTGGGTGGTCACGATAGTGTAAATGCACCCCTTCCCTTCCTGCATTAATTAAAATTACAGGCAGAGTCCTTATTTTAGGATTTTACCGTACAGAAACTATGACTGATGTAATGGATATGAGATAATAGTTTAACAGACCTAATCTTCCAGCAACCCAACAATCCTGATTACTTAGAAGATGGAAAATGTGAAAATAAGCTACTCTACTGGAAAACTATTTATTAATGAACAAATATGCTATTATAATTAGAACTACATGTATAATTATGGTGCTGTAATGTAAAGTTTCTACTAATCATCATGATGACCAGATATGTGGACTCCTGCATGTGACTCATGAATAATTTCAAACTGAAATGAATTTTAGTGATTCCAGTGACAGTAGCAAGGTTGCTGATTTCTCTCTGTTGTTCAGTAGAGGTCAGAACTGAAGTCTGTGATGAGACTGGCTGGATATAGATACAGCATACACACTGGTCACAGTTGCTCTTTGGCACTGTTGCAGGCTGCAGGGATCATGTCCGTAGTGCATAAGCTGGTGCGCGGCTATAAAAGTTGTCACAACTGTTGAATGTTGCCGTCTGAAGATAAAGGGTCACAACTGTTGCATGTTGCCATCTGAAGATAAATGACCACTTTTACCGCGAGTTCACTCTAGCCACAAAATGACTACATACCTCTACCTCTCTCAGACACAACAATATACATGATAACTGTTGGCTAACCCACAAGGTTATTTACAAGGGGTGGGTGTGAAAGGATGCGATAAGACATTAGCTGACATGATGACATGACTCTCAGTCATTATACAAGTTAATTAAATGTGTAATGTTTAAACACAATCAACAATGTTATTAATATTGTCAAAAGAAAATAAATTCATATATAAGAATTCATATAAGATAGTCAATGTGTGTCAGTCAGTTTACAATTATCAATAAGATTACATTAACCACACAATGAAACAAATAGTAAATGCTGATATAACTGCACGAACACAAGATCTTCATGTACTCCAAATACTAATAGTGTAATAACAATATGTTTCAAATATAATTTATAATTCCTACATTGCATTAGTTTAAAGGATTTTCTCACCTTAATATGACAGAGTTACCTTGGCACTTTTACCATTCAACAAAAGGAGTCATTTTGCATCTGTCACTCAAAGGACGGAAAATGTCTACTGGGGTTTGGTGTGAGTTGTTTTTAAATCCATTGACTGAGGTGCTGAAAAAGCTGGAAAGGATTTATTCCTTAAACCATAGTTTTCTAACCTACTAGTAGTGCATGGACATAGGAAAAGATAGAATCTTTTCGAACCAAAATTAGTGATTAAAGGCCCACGCAACAGCATCAAGGTGTCACCACAAGCTGGTCTAGGCTGACACTGGGATCAAAACATGAGTCTAAATTCGTTTTTCCAGGTTAATTTAGTGAGCCTGCAAAGCGTGATGATAGCTTCTTAATAATGCAGGCTGGTTTTGCTTATTTTAAATTTACTTATACAGGAGGTGGTGGTTAGAATATGACAAACACTGAGGCTTATATTAACTCGTACATGCGAACGTTTTCTAACACGAAAGTCACACGCACTACATAAGATTTGATCTTAAGTACAAACCTAACCTTTAATAAGTGTTATCGTTTGATCTCTATCCATGAAACAAACAAACATTGTGATGTGCATGATGCCAATTCTCTCACTACTCTTAAGGTAGAGTGATTTGTGCAGCAAACTTTATGTCACACTTCAATGACTTCATCAAATACAAAGACAAAGAGGAAGACTGGGAGATAGATGGAAAGAGTTAAAGAGTGAAAGAGGTAGATAGAGAAAGATAACGATAGATGGAAAATAACACAAGAGAGAGAGAGAGAGAGAGAGAGAGAGAGAGAGAGAGAGAGAGAGAGAGAGAGAGATGAAATTGGTAGAAATAATACATAACAGAGGCAAGAGAGAAGAAAGAGAGATAGAGAAAAGAGAGAATTTAGTAAACTAAGAAACGGAGAGAATAAAGGATCATTAAAAAATAGGTAAATTGATATCCTATATTATCTGCCTTTCCAGCCGTGATGTTAAAATGTACATTCATCCAATCTAACAAGCACCAGGTATGATTAATACTTAATACTACTCATATTAAAGGGACGACACTCGGTCGAAGGTTTGCTTATCATTTTATCCAATTAATTTTCTTTCTACTATTTTTCTTCTGGTTTAGGCAGATTCTGAAATCTTTGGAAACGAAAGAGCAAAAAATAATTACCAGAGCAATACAGGACTTAAAAACCAGTTAACAAAAAGCGTTAGGTATACTATTAACCATGTTCTACCTTTAGCAACATTTATATGCTTTACTACACCGTTGTGCCCTGAGGTCATGGGATGAGAAAAATGTTCACACGCTCTCTGGCAGAATTTAGATTGATGACTACGCCACCGAATCGTAATTGTTAAAAAAATATAACATCTTTCAAATAGTCTAATCTTAGATATGTATAATTCGAACGGCATTAACATTTCAGAGGCGTCTTTGTACAAGTCATACACAAATGACTGCTTCCTGTCACTCCTGACGCTCTTTGCGTCACTTAACAACTTTATTGGTATAGATGATGTGCTTCTTAAAATGAACCCGGCCCGAGGGTGTATAATAGGAAGCTTATCTGTATCTAGCGGCAGCGAGTATAATGAATCCAGATAAGTAAAAAGGGAAGTTTAAGAGTCAAATTAAGAATTTCAAGAGATACTTTACTGGCCCCTTAGTAATCTATATCTGAGAACATATGTAAGTAAATGCTGCCTGAAGTGACTGTGATATGACACAAGTATAGTTAGTTTAAAAATAAATTTAAAACCTAGAAACCTTTGGTAACGAACTATTAATAATAGTTTCTTTAAATGGTGTCCAACTCGAACTCAATAAGCAGTTTTTTAGCCCACTCTCCCGCTTAAAGTTTCCTATATAATGCTTTGTTCGGCTTTGGGAGCAAAATTACCTTTGCACATTTATTACTGGAGCAGGAGCTGAATTCCCCACCGTTGCTCATAGCTACGTCACAGGAAGAAGTTAGATGACACCTTCTAGAAACTATTTTAGATTCGCCACCTGTCCTCATATTAACATTTGCCGGTGAGGAAAAATTAGATGATACATTTCTAGACACTTTCACTCGGAATTGCAGCAGCAAAGATCCCTGACCCCAATCTCAGCGTCTCGACCTTTTAAGAAGAGTCTCTTAAATCTTTAAAAAGTGCAGCTGTGGTAATTACAACGTAGAGTTCTTGTACTTTCTCTAATATTGTTGACTAAGCCTGCGCCGATTCTTCTGATGAGCTTTTATCATTATGCGAAGTATGCATTACACAATCGTTTGTATGTCTGCGTTTGTGCTTGCAAATGTGTCAGAAACTAGCGTGGTAATCGTCATGATGTGGCGTCACTGAAAAGTGAGGCATGCAATGAATGGGTTAACACTTTGAATGAGGTAAATTTGCGTGCGTTACAGCACGTCATAAAAAATGAGTCTTAGACAGAACAATGATTAAATAATAGACCTATGTCTCACATTGCTCAGGTGGAGCTAGTCTGAATTATAAATAGTCCAAACAGCAGATTGCATTGTGATAGCACGGCACGTCTTTTCACCCAAACGAACCATAACGAAACCAAACGAATATACAAATAAATAAACAAACAAAGGAAACAAACGAACTACCAAACAAACTAGAAAAACGAAGCAAACGTACTGCCGATCGAACCAAACGAACAAACAAAACGAACCACTGACCAAATAAATGATAAAACGAAGCCAGGCAGCCAAATGAAATATTAAACGATCCAAATGAATGTGCATACCAGTGTACTATTTTTAGTTAATAATAATTATAACAGTAATATTATGACTTCATAGACGTGCTCAAGAGGCGAGGAAGAGATATGATGTAGAGTTATCTATTAATTATGGTTGTTTGCAGAGCTATCTATTAATTTTGATTGGTTGCAGAGTTATCTATTAATTATGGTTGTTTGCAGAGCTATCTATTAATTATGATTGGTTGCAGAGTTATCTACTAAATATGATTGGTTGTAGACCCATCAATTAATTATGATCGATCGAAGAATTATAAATTATGATTGGTTGCAGAGTTATCTATTAATGATGATGGATTGCAAAGTTATCTATTAATTCTGACTGGTTGCAGAGTTCTTTTATTAATTAAGAGTTGTGTGCAGAGTTATGTTTTAATTATGAATGGTGGCAGATTTATCTATCAAATATGATTGGCTGCAGAGTTATCTATTAATTATGAGTGGTCGCAGAGTTATCTATTAATTATGTGTGGTCGCAGAGTTATCTATTAATTATGAGTGGTCGCAGAGTTATCTATTAATTATGAGTGGTCGCAGAGTTATCTATTAATTATGTGTGGTCGCAGAGTTATCTATTAATTATGAGTGGTCGCAGAGTTATCTATTAATTATGAGTGGTCGCAGAGTTATCTATACATTATGAATGGTTTCAGAGTTATCTGACTGTTTGCAAAGTTATCTATTAATTATGACTGGTCGCAGAGTTATCTATTAATTATGAGTGGTCGCAGAGTTATCTATCAATTATGAATGGTTGCAGAGGTATCTAATACGACTGAATGCAGAGTTATTTATTAATTATTAATAGTTACAGAGTTATCGATTATTAATTACTGGTGCAGAGTTATCTATAATAACTTTTTGCAGTTATCCACAAATTATGATTGGTTCTTCTTCTGCAATATAGTGGAGTTTGTCTAGTCTTTACTGACGAATCATATTTCAGTATTACCAATACTATTACAGCGTATGGCCTCTCCATATAATGAGTCATATGTTCATTTAATAGCATAATAATGGAATTCAAAGAAACGTGCTGTCAAAAACCATCGAAAGAACTATTGACCCAATGAAATAATAAACTCACAGATACCTGAAAAAAACACTTCAACTAATCCGTGAAAAATGCACTGAAATTGATTACAGTCTTATGTTTATATACTTAAATAATAATACTTGTTTTCACAATGCAAACATCAGAGCTTAGACAATGACAATTACTTTATAATGTACGAAGTTTGTTGGAGAGGAGTTGTTCATTTGGGTCGTTATATTTCGTTTGGACGCTCTCCTGCAGAAACAAAACGCAACCCCACATCAAAAACCACCAAAGAAACACACAATAACCATGCAACCAACCTACAAAGTCTCCAGTCGCAAAATACATATATTTTTTTCTGTTGTTATTTCGTAATGCCTGATTATATATTCCACAGAAAGGAGTTAGTTTTATCAATGATTATATTGTAAACTATTTTATGTTTAGTAAAATTTTAAATAATAAGTTTGATGGTTAAATAATGTAAACTGATAATATTTTTTTGGTGGGTGTTGCGATTCGGCTGTTAACTGAAAGGGTGCATGAATACAGAACAGAAAGGAAGTAAAGACAGAAAGAAGAAAATATAGAAGAAGAAAGAAAGAAAGAAAGAAAGAAAGAAAGAAAGAAAAAAGAAAGAAAGAAAGAAAGAACAAAGAAAGAAAAAGGACAGACAGAAAGATAGATAGATAGATAGAAAGATAGATAGATAGATAGATAGATAGATAGATAGAAAGATAGATATATAGAAAACTTTAAAAAAGAAGACTAAAAAGAGGAGAAAGAAAATAGAAAAACAGGATATTATACAAGAAGTTAGAGAAAACATTTTTGCAACCCATTGGGTATAAAAACCTGGCAAAATTTCTTTAATAATTATTAATCAGTCTCTCAGTTAAAAGTGCTTATTTCATTTATTTATTCATTGGATTCTTTTCTTTGTATGAATGTCTTGAACACATTACAAACCTGATCATTTTGGATATTCTACTATCTAAAATATCTAGTCTTAAAATTAGCATGGCAAAGAACAGTAATCTTTTTGCACGCAGTCCACAGCGTCTTGCACTTTGTAGAGTTAGTATTCCCAACATCTGTAAAATATATAATAAATTGTCACAGCAAATAATTCTGCTTTTAAAAAAAAATATAAAGCTGTCCATCTGTAAAGCAATATCAGCTAAAAGGAAACTTTAAATAAGTATAGCTATTTCCGAAGCATTCATTGGCTTTTAAGATAGTAAGATGTAAATTTTGCTTACTAAATCACAGAAATAATCTTCAAAGAAAAATGAATGTGCGTGGAAAAGAAACATTTCTTTGCTTGAAAGTATTTTAGGATCATCATGTTCGAATGAATATTGATCTCTTAAGCATTTCCACGTCATGTGCAGTTCACATACATTCCTATTTCTTGTAACGAGTACATTCGGAATACGTAAGAGTATATAACTTGACCTTTTATTGGAAAGAAATGCCTTTGGATAATTCTGAAGTCGTCGTGCATTGTAATTATAAAAAGAATATTGGTATTGACCGATTTGTTGGAAATGCAATTTTAATAAGGTCACATCAGCATTGCAGGTCAAGTGCTGATCAAAACAGAAACGCTTGAAAAGAAGGTATATGTATTATTTATTAGGAGTGTGAATGGTATTGTGTGTTTTAAAAAAGTACTAATGTATTGCTTTCTTTTAGAGCTATTGCAGTGTACAATGTGGGAGTTTCACATATACTTATTATTGTTTAGTAAATAAGTATATGTGTTTAGTAAATTACTTAAAAGTCGCAAATAACTGTGTGCAGTGTTTCAAGTTCTTGATAATATAGCTGCTGTCAACTTGCATCTTATTGAGAAGACACAGAACGTAAGTACACGTGATCTGTTTCAAAAGAGGGGAAACAACCCAGTTTGTAGCAGAATGACGTCGCAATTTGGGTCTAATGTTAAGTGATAGAGACCAACGACTATAGATCTGTGGCTGTAATTATGATTGGAACTGATTTCTATGGTGTTTAATCTATTTGACTTTAGTTTGATTTGCCATTTACGAATGTGTTATGTGATTTATTCATTCAGAGAGATACTATAGATCTGTGGCTGTAATTATGATTGGAACTGTTTGCTATGGAGGTTAATGGATTTGACTTCAATTTGATTATTCCTGTGGGAATGTGTTTTGTGATTTCTTCATTCAGAGAGACACTATAGGCAATGGCGTAGCAATGGATTGTGCAGATTGTGCAATGCACAGGGGAATCGATTGTTTTACTTTCAGAATGTAATCAAAGGGGTCCATCACCGAAGCTCTGTACAAGACCCCCCTCCAAAAAAAAAACACAAAAAAACCACAACAAAACCTTGCTACGCCACATTCTATAGGACATTATCCTTAAGATATTTTATATGAACGTTTAGTAAAAGAAATTGAATCAGAGACAATGGAGTCATATATTTGTGACTGTATTCATGTTAGAAGACACTGTATCAGTGTGAGAATGGACCATACAAATTAAGTGTAGTATTTTGTGAGATTGAGAAGGCTAGATCCGATTAGGTGGTGTCCCGAAAAAGTAAGAAAACCTTTATGTTCTTTTATTTTTGTAAATTCTTCGTTAATTTTTATTCATCTTGTTGATAAATCTTATTATCTCACCTTTACGTAAATTCATTTTTTAATGTTTGTATTGTTGGCTTTTGTTAATTGCCACTTGGTAATCAGTGGGGTTTGTACGAGTCAGTCACAACGTTTATCATCCGTGCGTTCCCTTTATTTGCCTACTTCCATCAACAGCGTGATAAAGGGGATAGTTTTTAACCGGTCATATCGAAGAGTGGACCACATGCATTACAAATTTTTTAGTCTATTGCATAATAATGTTTATTATCTCTAAAGCCATCAAATAACCTTCATTATATTTCATGAACTCCATCAATTCATTGCATGTGTTATGATCTAAAGCCACCCAAAAAACCTTCATTATATTTCATTAACTCCATCAATTCATTGTATGTGTTATGATCGAAAGCCACCCACATAACCTTCATTATATTTTATGAACTATATCAAACCATTATATATTTTATGATCTTGTTATAGCCATCATACAATTCGGAATAATTCATGAACTCTGTCAATTAAATGTATATATTTTATGTTCTCTTGCCATTCAATAAACCTCTGTCTATTTTTATGAACTATATCAATCCATTACATGTTTTATGATATGTAACCACACAGTAGACTTCAGTATATTTAATGAATCATTATTTTCAGTTGCCCCAATGTAATGTATATGCATGCATCTAATGATCATCAGTACTTTTATGAACTGCACCCAACCAGGAGTGCTGCTTATATTTCATGAACTCTCATCATATATATATATATATATATATATATATTTCTTGAAGACTCGTATAAACCTTGTTCAGTAATATCCAGTATATTTAATCACCTATAAGTCTTGATAGTTCCAGAAAAATTACACTCCATATACTAAAGTCTGCCCGTTAAATTCGATATCGACCAAGTCTCGATTTGACAAGACTGTAAGAACATCTCTATTTTTCACTGATGGCGTTCGGGATGGTCTCCAGTACCAATTTGCGAGAAGGCCGTGGCTATCTATGTGTAAAGCTCGCGAGATTTCCGCGTTACAGCACTAATTGAGTCGTTTTTCTAACCCCAGGCTCACACTTTTGTACAGAAAATAGTCAGATGGCTAGAGAGTTACTCTCAGATTTGCACTCGTCTGACCGAATTGTAAGAGTGATGATTTTGATAGACTGGCTTTTCGTGTCACGGTGTTTGTTGTGAATGTGTGTTACAAGCAAACTATTGAAATGCATAATCGTGGAATGTTCGATAAGTATTAATTAAAACGTGGTTTAATTGTTTCTATAATTTGTAATAAAAATATATTTGTTTTTTTGATCCGACTTGTGCATTTGTGCACCATACTATGATAATAGTACACATAAAAGTTAACATTTCAGGTTAATGTAGATACTGTAACATACATTTTGGTCAATTTATGGTTATTAGAAGTAAACAGGAAATTTCAAATTCCATGTTTCGGTGATATTTTATCTCTTCTATTTTTGTTATCGCATTGTCTAGGAGAGCGGACACAATGCTCATACAATTTTAAATTGATTTGCTTATTTTAAATTCAAACCAGAATGAAAAACGTCTATGCAGGGATTTGGGAAGCAGTTCTCGCATTATTACACTTTATTAAAATTAAATTTTATATCCATCTTGTCTGTTGTACTCAAGTACTCTCCCCATCATTTCTCTCGCGCGTATCCGATACATTTAATTTATATTATATTTTAGTGATATAATTTAGTAAATTATACTACTACTACTACAACTACTACTAAAATATTACTATTAGTAGTACTACCACCACCACCACTACCACGACTACTACTACTATTTATTTGTTATTTTCATTAGAGGTAAAAGCTCTTTCAAACAAGGTCGCTAAACTCTAGATTAGTGAGTGCGAGAGTGGATCAGCAGGATCGAAGGAGAAAAATCTATCTATCTATCTATCTATCTATCTATCTATCTATCTATCTATCTATCTATCTATCTATCTATCTATCTATCTATCTATCTATCTATCTATCTATCTATCTGTCTGTCTGTCTGTCTGTCTGTCCGTCCATCCATCCATCCATCCATCCATCCATCTATCTATCTATCTATCCATCCATCTATCTTCTATCTATCTATCTATCTATCTATCTATCTATCTATCTATCTATCTATGCATGTTTGGGTTAAAGATAATGGAAGCTTCCGACCTAGGTCAATTTCGCTGGTTGGCATGAGATATGCCGCTGTTGTGAGAGTTAAAGAAGAATTTTTATTTGAGGACTCAAAGGCAGACAATCACGGGATGTCTTCGAACACTATGACGAGGAATTAAATTAAGCAGGCATTTTATGGGTGTGCGTTTTCCTTTAAATAATGAAATATAAATCTACCATAGTAGTTACAATCTAAGGAAGGATATAAATCTACCATAGTAGTTACAATCTAAGGAAGGATATAAATCTACCATAGTAGTTACAATCTAAGGAAGGATATAAATCTACCATAATAGTTACAATCTAAGGAAGGATATAAATCTACCATAATAGTTACAATCTAAGGAAGGATATAAATCTACCATAATAGTTACAATCTAAGGAAGGATGTAAATCTACCATAGTAGTTACAATCTAAGGAAAGATATAAATCTACCATAATAGTTACAATCTAAGGAAGGATATAAATCTACCATAGTAGTTACAATCTAAGGAAAGATATTTTCATTCAAAGAGCAATATAAAGTAATTAACAATAGTAACACAGACAAGAGCATTAGAAATATGATTTAGTAAGAACTGATTTTCATTTCTTAGTCTCCTGGTTATGTATGACGCTTCAGCAATAACGTTTAGACGTGAATGTGGAGTACACACAGTGATTGCTGTGATATTCTATGTACATCATAAGCTACGGTAATAAAGAATAAAGAACAATGGTTACTTAGGAAATCTCCTAAATTAAATATAGTTTCAAACACCAAAATATGCAAAAGTAGACTTTCAGTTTTCGGTCAAATTGATCAGCAACAATTCGTAAGTATGTTCGTAATTTTAATAAAATAATCTTTGAGATGAAAGGCTTACAGAATGTGGAATCATTATATCTCACTTCATTACGCTGAATGGATCTATTCACCCTTCTGGAATCTCACCAAAGGACATTCTAGTTTCGTGCATCTAGCAAAATTGCGAGTTAATATAGAACCTTACTGTCGAATCTCGTTCATTTGGCTATTTCGTCTTTAATGGCATTTATAACTCCCATTCAGCCATTCGAACCCTATGCTAACCTAACTATCGGCGCTTCCAATAATGCGGCCATTTGGACGCATAAAAGACAGTAAGTCACTTTTAAAAATAACTTCAGAGAAGGCAACGCTCTCATGCTGCCAACATACATCGTGGCAAGCATGACTGTCTGAAACATACCACCGCCGCTAAGGGCGGCACCTAAATAACTTCACTCTGGAACTAAAATTAGACATCAAATGCTGCAGAATTGTTGACGACTTCTAATAGCTGGACGCCCACCCGTTGCTAATTCTAAATGTGGCGTCATATCAAGGAAGACACGACATTAATAAGCGCTGCCAAACTTTTCGTACTTGGTACTCACACCAGACTAGGTTAAAAAAAAAGAAACTTTACAGGTCACGTGATCCGCTGAAAAGAGATTTAGTTATAGATAAAAGTAAGCTAATAAGTATTGTTAGCTTGCATTGGGCATGATTCCGACTTCAAAAATAAAAAAATCTATTCTAAGAAGAACAAAGGAAAACAAGACTGCATTAAACACATCACGTTTAGATTTAAAAAATGATCCCTATAGTTTTAAATAGTTTGATCCACTTATTCTGTGTGCAAAGGAAATGGATAGTTGAGTGGGATTGCCTTTATTACATTTGAAAAGTACTCCCATAGGCATTTGATGACGCTGGCTTGGTCTTTAGGACATCTTGAGAAGATTTAGAGTTCTTGATTCATGGAAGATTAAGACTTCTGGAGAACTAGCCAAGAAAATAGAGCCTCGTAACCTTTTCCATCCTGTTGACTGAGATATTAGTGCGAAAATATGGTACCTAACAGTTTATTAGTTTTGTCAAACCTAAGTCTTTCAAATGGCACTTTTATGTCCCGTTCGTCCACCTTTTACATTTTGAAGTATTAATATGAACATCTGACATTTCATTAAATTATAAGTTGTCTTTTCTGATTTCACTCTGGCATGACATTTATATTAGATGAGAACAGTAAGTGTTTGCAGCTTTTTTACATTCTACAGGGATGGTGAAGAATACATATTCTCAAGTACACGTAGCAGTAGTGAAAAAGAAAACATTTCAAGTGTTTTGATACAGTGACAATGCATAAAAGTCTAAAGTCAATGTTTTCAAAATGTATTCAATAACCCTTAGAATGAGGGGATGATTATGCACTGGTAGGTAATTGTCTTAAATATTTTCCACTCCACGCAGATCGCATGCAATATTGTAATTAGTATTTCCTATGATCAGATACAGTATGATCTTTTAAAAGTGAACAGTAAACAGACAGTTCACTTCAGAGCATCTATATGAGAACTATGAACGAAAAGGTTCACTCGACTATATGTCGTAAAAGTAAAATTCTTTTCATACAGTGTGTAGACTGATATAATGTAAACGTTTTAAAATCGAAACATTCAAATTAGAGCACCTGCTTAGTAAAGTTTACTAAACCAAACGATTTTTTAGACAAACATGAGTATTTCCCCGAAGACCTGTATGGATAAATGGCGATATAAAATAAACATTTTCAATTCAAATTTTAATCGATCCAAATGGAATTTTACTCATGTATTGGTTGGTTGAAATCTACGATTTACAGCCATTAAAATGAAACTTTGTTTAAAATTGCTGTAGCGTATTAGATGATGTTAGTATGTAGAGAAACGTAGAGAAACCTTATCAAAATGTGTAGACACTTTACATTTAGTAAAGTAGTGTAAAGTTAATGCTTTTCGGATAATATGAAATCCGCTAGTATGTGAATAAATGTACAGTTATTATCAAATGTGTTAAGATGTTTTTCGATAGACCATGATTATGTGTGTATGATAAAAAAGAAAACTTAATATTAACTATTTCAGATTCTTAATAGCGCGTTTGAAGTGCCTGTCTTTTCCTCTCTCCTTGTGGTGTTTTCTAAATTACAGACCTGGAAGAGAATATAAACAAGTTTCTTAGCTAGAGTTTATTTTTTTTAAATTCTAAAATGTATCAAACAAAAATATGTGTCAGATTAACAAGAATTAATAATAACCGTCCTTAATTACCAACACCCAAGACCACCCATTCTGCTAATCAACCAGTCAAAGTAGTTAATCATCTGTGAACCAATAATTGACCTTACAACATACCACAACTCAATAAACAAATAAATGTCAAATCTATTCATCTGATGTTCTATAAAATAGCACGGGATTAAACGTCTGCAACATTTTCTTTATTTCGATTTTAAAGTATTTTGAAACGTCTCATAACAAGAAAGGAGCACAGAATGCAACGATCCAAGAAAATACTAAATGACCTTTCAAGAATCTTTCCAAGAGGCAGGACACACCTCTAGCTAATCTGCTATGCAGAGAGTTGCTGAATGTCATTCAGAAGAGGCCGGGCACACCTCTGTTAATTGCAAAGAGTTGCTGAACATCATTCAAAATTCTTCTAAAAAGTCACTTTTAATAACAATAAATGGCCTTCATCAAGCATATACTACAATATATTCTGAGCTTTAGGAAAGCACTTAAGATCACACAATAAAAATTAATAAATGTTTTCAGTAATAAAATATTATTTGACTTCAAATTAAAAAATAATAATTTTCTTTTAAACGACTGTATATAATTGCCTTTTATGGCCTGTTATGGTACATTTCGTGACCAAAAACGACAGGGTGATAGAAAGACTAAATATGAGAGACAGTACCGACATTCATAACGTATTCATACAGAGTATGTTACATATTACAGAGAATGGTTACCTTTCTTTAGCAAAGTATTGTAACTTGAATATAAACATGTTTTGGAACTTGAATATAAATATATATTGTAAATTAAATACAATTATGTATTGTAACGTGAATATAAATATATATTGTAAATTAAATAAATTATATATTGTAACTTGAATACAACAGGCAGTTTGAATTCAAACATGATTTGTAACTTGAACATAAACGTGTTGTAACTTGAATATAAACATGGATTGTAATTTGCATACTGTGACATGCACCTCTTTGTTACTGCTTATGATTATTATTAATCATCCATAACTAAATACAAATGATGGAGAAATCTTAGTTTATGTTCATTAATAATTATTGCAGGAGACACCACTCGTCTCTCACTTGGCGAATTATACGGGTGTAGCAAAAGTCTTCTCCCTTCTACAATAATAAGACAGACGTTTTACTGTCACAAAGTATTTTGGTAAGTGGAAACATCTTTCTAAAGGTTAGCAAATCCGTCATTAATGATACTTAATGACACCACATCCACTCGCTGTCACTCCAACATACAGTTCTATAAACGTGCAAGAAGGCTAATAAACTTAACAATAAATTTATTAAATCAGCAATCAAATATACAACAATTGAATATAATTAAAATAGCATTTGATATATATATATATATATTGAAATCTATGGATGTAGTAGTTTCATGATAGAAATTAGTGGAGTTTTAGAGAGATAATTCTAGTCAATGTGCATAACCTTTTTAATGATGGTAGCTGTCGCTAGCACATGATCACAATCATGAAGTTTGTAACAAGTCAGTTTCTGTTTGGATGATGGCCCAACATACCCCTTCTAGGTACACTATACAACCGTTCCAGAATATTAAATGTGTTCACAAAACACACCTAGGAGAATTGTCCACAGCTTCGCATGTGCTATCAATGTTTCAGAATATTCATGTGCGCTATCCAAGCACACCATGAGGAATGTTAAAAAATATTCGTGACCAAATTCAAACTTCAATTTTTATCATATTGGCTTTTAAGCGAAATTCGAAAGAATCAACTTACAGCAACACGTTTACTGATAACTACAACAACAATGCTGGATACACTCAGCGTTATTCAGTAGAGTACAGTAGTCACTGCAGTCTGAAGCAGATGCATGGTTACAAATCATTGAAAGCACCAAAACATCAAAATATTCGCTTTTGCAAAAATTAAAATTAAGGGCAGCACTAAGTTTCAGGCATAATTCATCTCTAAACTCCTTTCTCTATTGCACACATTCTCAGCTTACAAATTCTGCAACAATATTCATTAGCCTGATACACACGCAGCATAAGAAATATGGCATTGATCCAAATTCACAGGTATAATGTACAATGTAATCAAATTAGTGAACAGAAATAATGGTTCAATTACATAAAGCATTCTCCTATTCAAATCATAGATCAATAGCAGATATGTGCAAAATATTTCTAAGTCCATTCTTTCTTTATTTCTTTCAGTCAGTTAACTTACTATAAGCTAACGATCGCCTTTATGACTGGACTTGAGTTACGTCAAAATCAAAGTGATTAGAATATAGAACTTTCTTCAACAAAGTAACTTTCAGTCTATCACCATTGCATGGAATTGTTTAAAGCAACTGTGCAGTGTAAATGTTGTAATAGTCAGACTGAAATATTTATAAGAATCGGACTCCATTATGATGTAATTGCATTTTGAACATGTTAGTGTTGTCCTACTTATTTCTGATTCAGTCATCTTTAGTCAGTAATTCCTGGCAGCGTGTGAGTAGGAACTGTGCAAACCTTTGCAATGCTCATGATATTGAGATGTTATATGTTTTTATGGCAATTATATCTACAAGGGTTCATCATTTTAACTTACACTTTTCTCACTTTTCTTATTTTTATTATAGTCAATACTTGTGATTTTTTTCTCTTTATGTTCACATCTGCGGACAATTGGTGCAATATATTTTTATTTTATTTGGATAAAGTGCAACTCTATCATTTTCTGCATATCGGATTTGACAGAGGTTATCTCGTGCAACGTTTGCATGTTTTATTCAAATGTAAGTAGTCAGTTTTGGCCATAAGCTTAGCAAAATAGTGATTGCAATCGTTACAGTACAGCATTTTCTGTGCCTTCAAATAAAAGAAAGAAGAGAAAATAAGGTTAGATCGATATTAATGTCCGTTCTGTTAATGCATGCTTAGGGCATCGTGCATTGAAAATCCCCCTCTTTTTATCCTGGAAGTGTACTTGGCAGTCTTTGCGATGTAGAAGCTAGGTTGTCAGGTTATTGATCACAGATTGTACAGCTTCATTTCTTTCTGGCTTCAATTCTTGTGCAAATATAAACAGGTAACTCGTCACTTTCAGTATGTAAGAATTTATGCAATATATGCATATTTATTTTATTGTGAGATGGGGATGGAAATTTAGAAAGAGCAAGCAGTATTCATTGGATAGACAAAGTTGTTATGTTCAAAACCCCCCTAATCCACAATGTCAGAGTAACTAATCTAAAGAAATAAAGCACAATCGTGTAGCCATCACGAACAATACATCAATCGAGTTATGAGACCATGTGTAGAAAAATGTAAGGGCTCAGTTCCTGAAAGAAGAATTTAATACGAAACGCCACCCCTCCCATATCAACAATCAACACACACACACACACACACACACACACACACACACACACACACACACACACACACACACACACACATCTACTTGGGATATTGTGGATACACAAAATTCCACGTTTACCATGAAATAGATATTTGTAAGTATGAATCTTAACTGTACACGGAATCTTCCCGACTTTTTCGAAAATATCCATACATGTTCACTGCATCAATCGAGAACAAAGAGGACTGCTGAGATATTCGAGACCATGATCACGTGATGACCAGGTACCTTTCAGTATTAAACTCTCTGCATTTATTGGTCGATTCGTAACGTATGACTTATATTAGTTCAAATCTATCACTCAAAGAATATTGGGCATAGATCACGGTATCCGGAAAAGTTCTGAAATTAAAAATAATATAACATTTTATTGCAGCTAATTTAAATTTAAGGTCATCCATAAATCTGTATACTCGACTAATCGCTCTCATTATCTGTAACGGTATTCTTACAATAACTATTTTAAGTACACATTCGAGAAATTATCCTATCCTACAGTTATCTTCACTATAGTGACGTAATTTGTTTCTATTATTATTCGGGTTCTTCTGCGCATGCGGAGGTGATACGGAACGCAAATGACCAAATATGGGCGTCTCGTATCCAGTTAACAGTCTCCCCATCCTGCAGAAACATTATGTGACTGTAAATGTTGTTTTATTTTGTGGGATTGTGAAAACGTTTACAGCGCCACAATATCCGCCATGAGAGACGAGTGGTGTCTGTTGGGGGGTCATTAATAAAATACAATTAATATTCTCATCACTTGAAATTAGTTATGAAGGATTAATTAATTAATTAACATAATCATTTCATTAACTAACAGGCGCACGCGTCACAGTTTTATATATACTAATGGAAACAATGCACCTAATTTTCATAATACAAATGAGTAATGAGTATGAAATATGTGAATCGTTAAAAGGTAAGAAAACTGTCCGATAGTTAAAAAGAGTTTAAGTGAAAAATCACAAGCAACTGCGTACTTGTCATTGCATTCCGTATGCCAGGAAAATAAACAGTCAAATTCACAAATCCACAAGTAAGAGCAAAATCAGTCACATCCATCGATAAACAAAACAGTCTAATCCACAACTAAACAAAAGCAGTGAAACCTACGAGTAAAACTAGTCAAATCTACAAGTAAGAACAAAAGCAGTCAAATTTACAAGTAAGAACAAAAGCAGTCAAATTTACAAGTAAGGACAAAAGCAGTTAAATCTACATGTAAACAAAAGCAGTCAAATCTACAAGAACAAAAGCAGTCAAATCTACAAGTAAACAAAAGCAGTCAAATCTACAAGTAAACAAAAGCAGTCAAATCTACAAGTAAACAAAAGCAGTCAAATCTACAAGTAAACAAAAGCAGTCAAATCTACAAGTAAACAAAAGCAGCCAAATCTACAAGTAAACAAAAGCAGCCAAATCCGCAATTAAATAAAAAGAGTCAATCAATAAGCAAACAAATAATCCATCCACAAATAAACAGAAAATGTTAAGTCCACAGTTAAAAAAAACTAGTCAAATTCACTAGTAAACCAAAACAATCAAATCTACATGTAAACAAAAGCTGTCTATCCTCAAGCAAAAAAATATTCAAATCCAGTTGTAATGAAAAGTAGTCAATCCATAAGTTAAAAACTAGTCAAACGCACAACTAAACAAAAAGACTCTAATCCTCAAGTAAACAAAACTAGTGAAATTCACAAGTAAATAAAAATAATCAAATTCACAAGTAAAAAACCCAACCAAATTCACAAGTAAGATAAAAAAAAATTCCCAGCCAAATTCACAAGTAAATAAAAACAGTCAAATCCACAAGAAAGAACAAAAATATAAAATTCACCCAGTCACTATCGCAAGCAGATGAGTTGTATACATGCATAGAGCGTATTCAATTGTTTCAAGGTCAGCACGCAACTGCCAAATTGCCAAAAGCAACATAGCAACAAACATCAAGCTATCCGATGTGTAGGCATGTAATACACTATCAGTTATTTCTCGCAATTGTTTTTATGTGCTTTCTGCAATACCTGCTTGATTCTATCTGAGGCAGTTTTTTTAAATCTAAGTAAAATGGCAATGCCGAAGACATTGCACATTGCAAGAAGCAGAGTTCGAATGCACGACTCCTCATCAAAGACTGAAGATACAAGGTGCCATTTCTTCAACTCCAAAAATCGATATAACGTACGGTCAAATCTTATCACATTACTGCTGTTTTATGTCTTAAGAGTAGAGCGTATTATATCGGAAGCGTGCGAAGGTCACGTGACACCAGCTTGAAATGCTTGCATATAGAAATGGTAAATTTCAATGCCAGGTCTGCAACCCTTCACACGCCGAGAGAAATGAGACAAACGTGACATCGCCGTTTCAAGTTTTGTAATTAGTTATATTACTGTGTTTGCCGAGTCTCTACTCGCACACATT
The DNA here is from genome assembly GCA_028829895.1 of Sinotaia quadrata. Taxonomy (NCBI): domain Eukaryota; kingdom Metazoa; phylum Mollusca; class Gastropoda; order Architaenioglossa; family Viviparidae; genus Sinotaia; species Sinotaia quadrata. Next base: position 43,901,345 of record CM054180.1, read on the forward strand.
GAATTTATAAACGTAAATTTGTTTCTGATCAAAATTATTTTATCGAGCAATTCACTTGCATATATCCAACAGTGGTAAATCAATGAATTGCTCCGGCATTGCACCACAAGTTATGACGATTTTTCCAGTTCAAAGACAACTCTGTATATTGTTACATAATTTTCTTTTAGATAGATATATGTATACTACTACTACTACTACTACTACTACTACTACTACTACTACTACTACTACTACTACTACTACTACTACTACTACTACTACTACTACTACTACTACTACTACTACTACTACTACTACTACTACTACTACTACTACAATGTCTCGATAGTTCAGTGGTTAGAGGAGAACAACCCCAACCAGAAAGTTAAGCTACGTGAGCTGTGTCGACAATCATGGATGGGTGACAGCTTCAAATCCCGTCTCTGGACTATCGAGGGAGGGAAAAGCGGTTCCCTCCAAACTACACCCACACCCATCTCGTTCAAGATGGAGAAAACAAAATTTGATTCTATACCGGATCAGATGTCACCCATTAACAGATTTCACCCATTAACAAATTATTCACCTAACAAAGAGCAAATTAATCAAACTTCTTTCACCAAACAAAGGACACATCAATCTAACTCTTCACCAAACAAAGAACAAATCAATCAATCTCTTCATCAAATAAGGAAAACCTCAATAAAACTCTCCACTTAACAAGAACAAGTCAATCAAACTCTTTTTACCAGAAAAAAGAACAAATCAATAAATTCTTCACCAAACAAAGAACGAATCAATCAAAATTCTCACCAGAAAAGAGCACGTTCTATGGAAAATGAAGTCTTAAGAAATTTAATGTACCTTTTTTTAAGGATTTCATTTTGCATTTCCACCGTCACAGAGGAGATTGAGGTGGATATTTATTTTTTTCTCGCCAGTTTGCGATACAACGACGTTCGTGAAAATAAAGTTAAGGTCTGTCGGGAAACATCATTAGATAGTTTCCTTGGATTTCGGGTTTTTGTTTTTCTCTTTTATCTGCCCTTGACACAGCATTGTATTTGGCAACACATCTTGTTCAAGGACTGTAGTTTTGAGTGGGACACACTTGTCTTTATAAGATTCTTTTTCAAAACCATTCGTTTTTCTTTATGAGATACTTGCTAAATAGAGTTTTTATGTAAAATCCCCTGCTGCATTTTAAGTCTTTTTATATACCACACCTTATTTCTGTCAATATGTGCTACAGTAAATATTGAGTAACAAGAAAAACTATTGTTACTCCATACGTAAGCCAAAATTCCGTACAAATATGACATTACAAACATTATTATTATTATTATTATTATTATTATTATTATTATTATTATTATTATTATTATTATGATTCAGCCTCTTTCCATGATTTTTCTTTGACTGTCGGTTGTGAACCAAGGTCTCGGAACCGTACCAAGACTGTGGTGGATCCAAGGTTTTACGAAGGATGTGAGCACTTCCGAGAAGCGCTGCTTTTAGTAGTGGGGCAAGCCTGTGGTTTCCAGGGAGTTTATTCAGATAGCCTTCCAACTCAGATGTTATGTTTCCAAGGCTCCTATCACTACAGGTACCACTTCTGCTATTACATTCCACAGTCTCCGGATTTCTAACCCGAGATCTTTGTATTTTTCTATTTTTTTCCTCTTTCTTTCTTTTTATGTTTCTATCCCTTGGAATAGCGACGTCAATGATTGTTGCGATTCTGTTGGACTTATTGAGAACTACAATGTCTCGTCTTTGTGCAGGAATCACCCGATCTCGATGTCCCACATTCGCTTGACTTCTTCTGTTTCGGTGACTGCTTCTGGCTGGCGCATCCGTGCTTTTTCTGCTCGAGTATTGTTCATGAATTGAATGCAATAATACTACCCGATTATCGCTCATGAATTGAATGCAATAATACTACCCGATTATCGCTCATGAATTGAATGCAATAATACTACCCGATTATCGCTCATGAATTGAATGCAATAATACTACCCGATTATCGCTCATGAATTGAATGCAATAACACTACCCGATTATCGCTCATGAATTCAGTTCAATGCAAATTGCACGACTACTGGAGGAACGTTGTACAACTACTGAAAAACTCAGAGCAGCAACATTTCAACCATTTCACGCCGCCATGTGCTTGAATTCCGTGAAGTGCGCGTTATAGCAAGACAGTTGTACGGCCAGCGAGAATTTTGGAGTGCACGTTATAGCAAGACAGTTGTACGGCCAGCGAGAATTTTGGAGTGCACGTTATAGCACGACAGTTGTACGGCCAGCGAGAATTTTGGAGTGCACGTTATAGCAAGACAGTTGTACGGCCAGCGAGAATTTTGGAGTGCACGTTATAGCAAGACAGTTGCACGGCCAGCAAGAATTCAATGAAGTGCAAATTCACTTGCATTATTCTCAACAAAAAAGTTGCACAACCATCATGAATTTCATTGCATTGCACGGAACCTTCGCCATTTGATGCGCACATTAATCATAATTTTCCAGCTGCAAGGAATAAATCAATCATCAAATACATTGCGTCGTTTACTTACACCTCATGAAACTGAGAGCAATCGTTAAAACGCCTTATTTGTATGTTGAATGTAAAATGATAAATGAGGCTGCCATTGCGAATAAATTTAAAAACATTAGGATTACAAACAATTATTAATTTCGGAGAGAACGCCGTTGCACCAAGGGAGTGAAGCCAGTCACGAACTAACGTGTTTATTCATTTTAGATATCGCCACTTTCACAGCAGTGTCCACAGCTAGAGGATCTCTTGTTCGCTGTTTATTTTTCTTCTTATCTTTTCCTGGCTAAATAGAAAGAAGGAAGCTAGAATTTCTTAAATATATATTAAAGTGAGCAAAATGAGTGCGGACATATTTGTGTGAATGTGTATTGTATAGCGAGTTTGTCTCTGTGTGTGTGTGTGTGTGTGTGTGTGTGCGTGCGTGCGTGCGTGCGTATAATGTGTGGAAGGATATATGTGTGCTTGAGTGTGTATGTGTGAGAGTGTTGATACGTTTGAGATTATAGGCGTTAATGAATGAGAGTTTTGTGTTTGTAAGGGATATATGCATATGTATGTGTGAATGTTTCTGTGTGTGGTTATATGTATGGCTGTGTGAATGTGTGTATGTTTGTCTGTGTGTTAATATCTGTGTCGGTTTGTGTGTGAGTGCTTGCGTGCGTGTAAATACGTTTATGTACCTGTATATTTGGCATTCGTGCTTTAGTCTGTGTGCGTAGGGCCTACATAAGAGAAACACTGAAAGAAGAAGACTCTTCAGAAAAAGGGAGACAAACACTTTAAGAGAAGAGGGCAGGAAAACAGTAATGGATAGAAAGAATGCGTACAAAAGTTACACAGGAAGCTAAGATAGCTAAAGTAACAGTTGACAACTTATAATAAAATAACAGCTCATGCAACCATAGAAAACATATTTGCTTGAAATTTGTAAGTGAATACGGGTTTGCTAAAATAACCTCTAGGATTTCAACATTATTAATTGATTTACAATTGCAATTTTTGTGTGATGAATGAATGTAGGGCAATAGGGAGCAGAGGTGAGTTAATTTTAGGGAGTATAAACACTTCCATGAGGAAAATAATGTTTCTTTACGGGCAATGCCAAGGCACTTTTTACTCTTCGACATTACCCATGCTTGACTGAGTGTTGGACATTTCGCCGGTTTGAGACCAATGACCAGAGTTGTGACAGATGTAGATATTCACTCACTTAATGTCGACAATTACTCATTTTATCTGGTTTGGGCTCGATTTTCTGCGCTCCAGGTAGGTTTCATATGACCATTGTACTGCAAATTGTCTATATAACCATCATAATAAGATCTCTCAAACTGGTCGCGGCAGGATTATCGTTCGTGTTGTTACTTCTGTCGGCATAGAAACCGGTACAAACAATTCTATGGGCAGTCTGGTCGGGCTGAGTATACGTATTGATACCAGTAATTCAAAAACACAGACTGAGAATTCAAAAGAAATTTGTTTACATATTTTTATTGCGGAGGTTTCTCTGCAATTTCGGAAGTGCTGTGTTTTTTTTATCATAATAATGTAATTTGCAAAGTGTATCTACCTGAGTCGATCTAACTGTTTTCTCTTTAAATTGTCTCTGAAAGATTATTGTTTATGATGTCTATTTTGTTCTGTTTACATTTTTTGTGACTCTCTTCTGATTTGCTTTCTATGACTGTTATGCTTAAATTCTGCTTAGTTTCTTATTTATTTACGCATGACTATCGTCCTCAGGGGTTAGTTGTGACTGATTTCAGTCCAACCAACAAGCGAATTCATTACCTAATTCCTATTTTAAAATTCACATTAGCATGACTGTATGCGAAAGCGATTATTCTAACTTTGTTAACGAATGATATTTAAACAAAAATACAATTGAGACTTGAAAGGACTGGCTGAACTAAATGGGTTTTTAGCCTTAGCATTAGCATACACTACAAGTTGGCAATGAAAGTACAAACTATTCCTGGCAATATTAGCCTATATTAGTTTGCATCAAATCACAAATCCAGAAAGTATTTATTTAATATGAAATTATATCCAAACCCGAAAGTAAAGAAGTCAACACTATGCCGAAATATGTATTTTCGTATGCGCCTGATTTGGACATTAATAAATTATATAATTCAGAGAACATAAAACGAAGAATAACGAAATAAAGTATAAATAAACCATACTATGACGGAAAACTGGCCAGACTTTAATAGATTTAATGCTAACTCTTAATGTCAACGTCATTTCTCAAACGTGCATGGAATACCACTTTCAACGTCCTTTCTAAAACGAAAAACGTGCATGGAATATCACTCTGTTCAACGTCATTTCTCAAACAAAACGTGCATGGAATATCACTCTGTTCAACGTCATTTCTCAAACAAAACGTGCATGGAATACCACCTTTTTCAACGTCATTTCTCAAACAAAACGTGCATGGAATACCACTTTTTTACAACACATTACTTTCGATGCACTAGAATAAAACTTGTAAAATGAAACGCTATGAGAATGCTTACGTTTTGTTATTTTACCTTTTTATTTGGAAAGTTAATTTCCTTCGAAAAGTTTGCCCTTTGTACTTTGCGACTTTGACGTCATTTGAGTATAGTTATCAATTTCGTGGACAATGAATTATAATGATGTCATTGTCCGTTATTTGCAAAGTCAAGAGCCAAGAGTAATGTCTCCTGTCGCAGGAATGTGATGTAATTGTTTAAGTAAGTACAAAAAGAGTCTCCTAAGCATTAGAAATGAAAAAAGATGAATCTTTATACGTTAATGTGTATCTTGTTCCTGTCCTTGTAATTTTATAGAAAAGACCTTCTTAATATATCATGAACACAGCGCAGAAAAAGGTCACCTTGCGGGTACGGAGTTGGCTATGAGTGTTGTTCTCGTGGATTTTGACTGAATTGTGTGCTTTTGTTAATGACGACAATATCTTTTGAAACAAACGCTCAAAGGCATTTAGAAAGACAAAAGAGAAAGGATTTATTGATATGTTTGTTCTTTTAACGCACAGCAAAGCACACATACGCGCACGCACGTATAACATAAATATTGAGGAATCATAATTGTCCTTAACATAAGTACAGTATCAAGAAATCAAGTACATGAGTATGTCATGTCAGACACTTTGCTTTCTAATCTTATCAAACTTGTGCTTAGTAAAGCAATGATTTTATTTTACACAATTTTATTATCAGGATTTGTTTTCTAAATCCATATTTCAAAGCATAAGGTTATAATCTGTTTGAAGATAACTATTTACAACAAATGCTGACTATAACTGAATTGTAAATTAAGGATGGAAAGCACCACTCCGAATGGAATGTTTGAAGAGCAAAGTAGAACAATTCAATTAAAATGAAACTGTATAAATTTTAATTAAAAGTAGTAAAAGATCTCGTGTTCACTTCAGTACGCAAAATGTGTAATGTCCACTCTATAAGTTACAAGTACAATGTCTACTGTTATAAGTTACGTGTGCATTGACCACTGCTCTAAGTTATATGTACAATGTCAACTGCTATAAGTTTCATATGCAATGACCACTGGTGTAAGTACATATGCACTGTCGATTAATATTACTTAAAGGATATTTATTTGATGCTCGATGTCCTTTTGAATATAGATTCATAATTTCGTTTGGTTATATTATTTTTATTTTACTGCATCTCAAACTTTAATAAAATACGCGCTTTGAAAGTAATTATTATTATTATTATTATAGTTGTTTATGTCTCTTTACAGCTCTGTACCGACCGGTGGTATTTAAATAACACTAGTGGACATTACACATTTCAGTCAACTGTCGCGTGGTGGACTAAATTTGCCTATCCCGTTTTCAAGTCTGAATTTATTTCTAGACTTAATTGTTATATAAATTGTTAAAGTGTCGGAGCAACCCGACCTTAGGCACTCCTTATGATGGTATTTTTGTAAGTGTTAGAATTGAAGTAAACAACTCGAGTTGAGAATAAGCAAGAAATTTGATTATGCAATGCAAACTATTTCCAATTGGATGAGTAGTGTTTATTATCCAATGGTTAGGATTTACAAGAACAAGACCAGCCGCTGGTCTGAGATCAAATGTTTACATGATATAGAGAATAGTCTAATCACTTCCATTTGGTGTGGCAAGAAGTCTGGTCATGAAAGGCAACCAATTAGATTAATGGTGAGTTAACTGACTGATTTAGAAAGAAAGGACTTAGAAATATTTCATGCACTTTTGCTATTGATATGTTATACTTGCATTTTACGTAGAGATGTATTATGTGAATATATTATTATTTCTACAAATTGTGAACTAAGAGGCTTATATGTAGTATATTAAATACCTGACATTGTTTCTAGTGAATCCACTCATAAAACGGCTATCCTGTACTTTGTGTGCTGTATTCGTGTATAATCCTAATAAATATTGTTGCGGGGAAACTGTAAATTGACACTTGAATGTAAGAAAGAATGGAGTTAAAAAAGAATAAACTAGAACCTTAGCGTTTGTTCTCAAAAAGCAGCCTTTCCTTGTTTTATATGACTCTCCTGGCTTACTGATTATAAACCACTATGACTGGGGGTAGACCGAAACTTCTTGAATCAACAGAAGCATACAAAGATGAAAGGAAAAGAAAGGCTTGCTCCTTTCTATAACATCATATTAGAGTGAAGCTAAGTTCAAAGGTTAATCATCTCTATTCTCCATTCTTTATTTACAATCATTCTCAACTTATAATTCCCGCAACAGTATTTATTAGTCCTATACATCCGTGCAACATAATAAATACAACACAATCAATTATGAACATGTTTCTGCTAGAAATAATGTCATGTGTTTAACACATCACATACAAGTATCATAATTCTCATTTGTAGAAATAATAGTCTTTTCACATAATACATCTTTATATTAATTTACATATATAATATATCTATAGGAAAGTATACAAAATATTTATAAGTCCATTCCCTCTCAATCAATCAGTTAACTCGCCATTAAGCTAATGATCACCTTTTAATGACTGGACCTGAGTTATATCAAATCAACGTGATTAGAACATAGAACATTCTTCATCATGTAAGTATCTATCTATACTAAGTATCTATCTATACCCATTGTCTAATTCGTTATTTGTAAACCTGAAACTATTGGGTAACACATTACTCATCCAGTCTGAACTGGTTTGGATTACATCAGCAAGTTCTAGTATATTTTTTTTACCAGAGTTGTTATTTTAACTCTGGTACTTACAGGAATATCTTAATGTGCAGTACCTGAAGGTCATGTCACATTGACATTTAACAAAATAATTAAATTAACATTGACATGTAACAAAATAATTACATTAAATAGTAATTACATTTAAAATTAGGAACAAGCAAATTTATTCTGCCACAATATATATATATTATACTTATCGTAACACTAGTGGACAATGCACATTTAAATAACTCGATAAAATGTGATAAATAAAATCACCCTTGTATCTTTTACAATCTGAGCTGGTCAAATTATGCCCTGTTACCTCCTTAATTTTTTCTCTGAATACAAGTGTCTAAATCTGTCATTACTCTGAATACAAGTGTCTAAATCTGTCATTACTCTGAATACAAGTGTCTAAATCTGTCATTACTCTGAATACAAGTGTCTAAATCTGTCATTACTCTGAATACAAGTGTCTAAATCTGTCATTACTCTGAATACAAGTGTCTAAATCTGTCATTACTCTGAATACAAGTGTCTAAATCTGTCATTACTCTGAATACAAGTGTCTAAATCTGTCATTACTCTGAATACAAGTGTCTAAATCTGTCATTACTCTGAATACAAGTGTCTAAATCTGTCATTACTCTGAATACAAGTGTCTAAATCTGTCATTACTCTGAATACAAGTGTCTAAATCTGTCATTACTCTGAATACAAGTGTCTAAATCTGTCATTACTCTGAATACAAGTGTCTAAATCTGTCATTACTCTCAACTCCCATTGGATGGAGAGGTCGAAGAAATCATTTCTAGGCCATCAGGCATAATGAAAATATCAATAAGCCCATACATCACCGTCGCTGACGGAAACAATTCTGGGTTTTGTTGCTATATGAATGAGCTCCCCCTGAGTAGTTTATTGCAGTGTCGCTTATTACAACAAGCTATAGGTTTCAAATGAGGCTTGCACTTTTACCGATTTCCCACAGTTTAGCATTATTACATATTAACGAAAAACAGAAAATGATATGAACAAAAATAGAACTAATGCAGTTGATTGAGAAGAATTAAACGTAGCGAAATGAAATTAAAATATTTACAAGTAATTTGAACATAAAACATGCTTAATTGTTTTAAATAAAATTAGGCTTGTAATTATAATGGCTTTGTAGATTTAGAGGCAGTATGTTATATACAAAGATGAAATAATCAGGGCCAAACACATAGACAAATGGATAGAAAGACAGACATGTGAACTAGCTGATGTTAATGGATAGTTAAATACAGAAACAGATGTTGAGATGGCTGGCTGGCAGAACATACAGTTGTACGCATAGGTAGATAGATAGATAGAGATAGATAGAGATAGATAGATAGATAGATAGATAGATGGGAAAAGGGCAACATCTAAATGAACTTGTTCCTCCTTTGTATTTTTGAAGAATCTCACTAATCTTCTGTCTGACTGCTAATGATTATATCCTCACAGGTACAAGTTACGGAAGTGCGTTTCTGTTTCTTGCCGACATCTTAACTTGCTGACAAAATATGTAGCAAGCTTTTCAGTCTTTAAGCGTGCTCATGGCGCTTTATCTGCAGTCAGTGCCTGTATCTTACCTAATATATTTACTAATGTCATAAAAAGTTGCCACCTTAGTGTGCTTTGTCCTCTAATCATTCACGTTTAATGTCAATTCACGATGAATGGCACGTATGTTACTAATGTGCCATGGGGTACATTCGGAATATCCGTGACCTGACTTCTATTTATCTCGTAAGGAAATCTTTCTGGACTGAGTGAAATAGGACATTAAACTTAAAAATATTATAATGCAACTTTCAGACAAGATAGATGCAGTTTGATTGTATCAGAATTACCTTTATTACTTTATTTTATTATCGATATATTCCTAGATTTGTGATTTTAAGGTTTTGTAAATCTTCAGGCGCAATTGAACTGGACAGTGTAAATTTTGGAACAGTAAACTTTTCAAGTACATTTTAAGATGCAGTAGACCTAGTTAGATCAGATACAGTAACAATAAACCTTTCCTCACTTATTTCTTCAGACTCAGATGAAATGAATAGATATGGGTATAGCAAGCCTATTTTTACGTAGGTCTTCAGACTCAGATGAAATGAATAGATATGGGTATAGCAAGCCTATTTTTACGTAGGTCTTCAGACGCAGATGAAATGAATAGAGTAGTTATGGGTATAGCAAGCCTATCTTTATGTAGGTCTTCAGACTCAGATGACCTGGACAGAGTAAACAAGTAGCGAATACTGCTGACGCAGTTTGTCATCATCATACCCATAATACTCTGTAACCCACAATATACCCATAAAACTCAGTAGACCACATCATACCCATCGGCTCAATAGTTTACACAATTCTCATATGCTAAGTAGGTAATATTAAAACTGATTGATCCAGAAAAATACTCTCACTTTCCATATTAATCGACATCATTCATAATCAGCGCACAATATCATGTGAGTCAGTAGAACACAACACTTCCAATATACTCCAGAATGTTCAGTTGTCGAACCAAGACTATAAAGCTTTGTGAACCAAGCCTATATAAATCAACTCACTCCGTGCTTATATAACCTATACGACATTCATATTGATCAGTAGCTCTCACACCCACCTGGCCATATCATAATGGTGTAATACAGTAACCTACTTTGGATCTATATGGCACATTAGTTAATATGATTTCCATACTGTCCAGCATTTTAAACCATTCCCATGTGAGTTAGTAGTCCAAACTGTACTCATGTGCTCAGTAATCTGAGTATGTCCAAGAGTTAAGCTCAGATAGTATCCATGTGGTTCAGTAATACGACACCTTTGTGTATCTGTAACCCATGACACAGCAAATTATTATGCAAACCCTCAAACATATCCATCCACCATTGACATAATTATAAGAGCTGCTTTCGGACAGTAATGATGGTTGGATAGAGAGATCATGATTCTAAGTGCGACTTTTAGAGCAATAATTTGGTACCGAAGTAATTATAATAAAGGCACAATTTGAAGTGTGACTAATAGAGAAATAGTAAATCTTCTGAAGTGGTTATAAAGTGTAAATAATTGTAAGTGGCCTTATAGGGTTATAATACACAGTATTAAAGTAACTATAGTATAAGATTACTTGTAAGTACAGCCTATAGGCAAATAATATCTCCTGCTTCACTTGCTATAGAGAATGCATGCATTTAAGGGTAATTTCTAAGTAGTGTATTTGCTTCTATGGTGGTTTAGAGTTTCTTTAATTGTAAAGTCTGTGATTCTACAGGATTTATGTTATCTGCCACTTAGATGCATAAGTACTGAGCATAATTATAAGTCTGACCTATATCGCAGATGTGTCTGTTACACAAGTAACAAACTCTCGCATACCTGAAAATCTGACGTACATGACAATTTTTCTGCTATTTACATAAATTCTGTGCGTATAATTGTGAGTCGCACCTATACTTACTTGTTTTTACAATATCACTGTAAGAAAAAGGAGTAATAGTGGTATTTATATATCTTCTAGGTAGTTTACCTTGGCTGCCATGCTTGTAATAAACAGGCTGCGAAACAGTTATTGTATAAAGAAAACTTTACCTGGATTCAGCACAGTACTTATTATCCACTTTTCTCTACAAAGTTTTACCGCAGAGTTCCTACATCCAGTTCTTACTCAACGTTATTCTGCAGTGTTCTTGCGTTCTCTTCTTTGTGCAACGTTATTCTGCAGTGTTCCTCCGTTCTCTTCTTTGTGCAACATTATTCAGCAGTGTTCTTGCGTTCTCTTCTTTGTGCAATGTTATTCTGCAGTGTTCTTGCGTTCTCTTCTTTGTGCAATGTTATTCTAGACTCTAGAGTGTTCTTGCATTCTTTTCTTTGTGCAATGTTATTCTGCAGTGTTCTTGCGTTCTCTTCTTTGTGCAAGGTTTTTGCTGCGGCGTTCTTATGTCTTGTTCTTCAATATTTTGCTGGGGTGTTCTTATATCATGTTCATAACCAGCAGCTCTGATGCGTTGTTCTTGCAACCTGTCCTTACTCCAACGTTTTGCTGCGGCGTTCTTGCATCTTGTTCTTACTCCAGTGTTTTTTTCTTGGGCTTCTTACGCTTTGCCCTGACTGCTCCGAACTTTGTTTCATCCTGCTCTTATACTAGCTTTTACGTTTGGGATTTGGGCGGTGGGTAGTCTTAATTATTCTCTTGCCTATGGTCGTTGTCTGCTTTCTGGAATTGTCATAATTTCCGACGGTGTCGACCAGCGACGTCGACTGTGAGGTAGAATATCCGTGATGTTGTACTCAAAGCCAAATCAGGTGATGCATATAGTATGTTACTAGTTGCCATAACCTGGAAGGTGCAAACCAAAGAGTTTGAAGAATGTTGCAAACTCCTTTTATAAGTTGATTCCTGATTTAATCCGTTTTTCTGACTTTTGAAAGGTATACTGATATAGTCACACCAAAGCATAACGATCGAGGTCTAACAATACGAAAGGAGGTTGGTAGATATTAGTGTGATAGTGTATCAATTAGAATTTCATAAATAATTCAATATTAATGTTTTACATGGAACGTATTACTTATTTCAGTGAAAGAAGAATAGATGAATGTGAATGTATAAATATAATTGTATTTCTGTCCGAAATTTGTCATTCTGTCTTTAATGAAATTACTGATTGTGCGTTCTATATTAACATAAAGTTTACTTTGTACCCATCTTTGCATTTTCATTTGACTTCTAAATTTTCTTGATAGTGATGGCTTTCAGCGCAGAGCAGGTGATTAAAATGTAAATGAATTCCACATATGTCAAATTCAGTTTGAAGTAGGACCTTGATACAATCCGAGAATTGACGATTTTTGTGGGTGACGTCACACGTTTACTGTATTTATTTTATATGACTTTTTTTTGCCCCCATAAAATAACCCGTACGAAAGACACGCATATAGATGCACACATCATTGACCTTTGAAGGCAACATTAATGCCATCAAACCCCTCAATCTACTGGTAATATGGAAATTCAAACTTTAAGATGACAAGAAATACCAGCACAAAACGCTGTAGGGAAAAGTTATAGAGAAATGAAAATTAAATAAATTTGATTACAAAGAGATAAGATGAAAATATTTCAGTTTTAATATTGCTAAAGAAACACGATTATTCTTCAGATTTACGATAAAGTGAATATTATTTAAAATAACAACCCCGGAATTTCGGATGACTTCATAAGGTATCAGAAGCGATACCTTTACTTCAGTCCACAGCCCAGTGATGGTTAGGGTGGAATATTACAATACTAACTAAAAAAAAATGAATGGGCGGGAGTTTGAATTTATAATGAATGCAACTTATATTTCTCAGTATTAATGAAAGCTGGTACTGTGAAATGACGTTACTTTTAGCAAGGAGATAACGGGCTCTAGACGTTACTTGAGGTTCTGGAGTATTTATATACACAAATCTGACCATTAAAGTAGCTTCTCCAATTTAGATTTTATAGCTCTACATGTCTTGCCCCGTGTTGTCGACGCCTACTGCCTAGAGTCTATACCAATTACCCATTCCATTTGTAATCATATTAATCCAAAATTTACTGATCGACGTAGCTTAGTTTTTTTATATTAATAAATTAGTTTTCAAGAAATACAGCTGCTTGCATACTTTTATATAAATTAGTACATACTAATGCAATTTAAGTAGTAACAGAAGCAGTCCCAAGTAAGTGTTTTCAAAAAATACAGCTGTTTACATAATTTTATATAAATTATTAAATGTTTTTGAAGAAATACAGATGTTGGTACTTTTCTATAAATTAGTAGATTGTTTGAAGAAATATATCTGTTTAGTTTACTGTGTGTGTAATCCTTGAGACTGTTTCTCTTACTAATTAAATTGCATTAGTATGTACACATTTTAAAACTTAACTATATAGGGAAGTATGGGCTACTAATTACATAGCTTTATTCTGTACACACTTCTCAACTTAACATTGAGATCAGTCTGGACTACTAATTACATAGCTTTATTCTGTACACATTTCTCAACTTAACATTGAGATCAGTCTGGACTACTACGCTATTATGAGCATGAATCATTATTAAATTTAATCATGGAGTAATTTAGGTGACTACGAAATTATTACGTTTTGGTGTCAAATAACTATGCTATTATGAGCATGAATCATTATTAAATTTAATCATGGAGTAATTTAGGTGACTACGAAATTATTACGTTTTGGTGTCAAATAACTACGCTATTATGAGCATGAATCATTATTAAATTTAATCATGGAGTAATTTAGGTGACTACGAAATTATTACGTTTTGGTGTCAAATATAGCACAGTTTGTACTCCAACATAAAACACTATGTACAGACTCCGGAATGCGATCTAGGGACAGTTTGCACGGCACGTTTAATATGGTATGTACATCTCCTAAACGAGACCTTCAATGCAGTTTGTAGTGCAATTTAAAAGTGCAAAGTGCGTACTAAACCTGATGCGTACTAAACCTGACCTGTTTCTTAGATTGTAGGGCTACTGCAAGTCAAATAGCGGTTGGTACATTCTCCTAATCGCGACCTACGGCAGTTTGTACTGTAATTAAGAAAGCGACATGCTATACTAAACGACACTCCATGGTGATTTCACCTTTTATGTCATATTATAACTAATCACGTAAAGATAAAGAATAAATTAAAATCAACATAGGCCTACGAGCATTGTGTGTTTGTGTGTGTGTGTGTGTGCGCGCGCGCGCGCGCATGGAAACCGGGTAAGCCTAGTTAGTTGTTCTTATTCTCAGTTCAAAAGATTAGTGTACACAAGAGAAATAAACACTCAACAACAACACATCAACACAACTTAACACTATTTATCTTGTACAGGACACACACACACACACACACACACACAAGCACACAGAAAATAACAGGTATCGGTCAGTCAAAATCAAACACAGAGAGATGTTATGAAATCACAAACATATTAAAGGACTCCACGAACGAAGTCAATGAGTCCAGGCGCACATACCATTTGAAATGTAGCGTCCATTTGGGGAGAGAGAGAAAGTTTCCAATAAATGAAAATTGGGCGAAACGTGTAAAAAATTGTTCGAAATAGTTGCGTCAGTCTTGTTTTCTATAAGCAACTAATGGAGACCCTAACAGAAATTAAGATACAATAAAGAGACTTGTAACAGTAATTAAGATACAATAAAGAGACTTGTAACAGTAATTAAGATACAATAAAGAGACTTGTAACAGTAATTAAGAGACAATAAAGAAACTTGTAACAGTAATTAACAGACAATAAAGAGACTTGTAACAGTAATTAAGATACAATAAAGAGACTTGTAACAGTAATTACGATACAATAAAGAGACTTGTAACAGTAATTAAGATACAATAAAGAATTGTAACAGTAGATAAAGTAAGTCTTTCCTTCACAGAAACCAATGTGTGTCATGTGACAGAGGATGGGTGTAAATTTATTTGACTAATACATATATTTCTCAATATAATGTCTTACTATAATTTAATGACAAATTTAACTTATGGTACGCAATACTTTGCAATGCAGAAATAATTAAATCTTAGCATTTGACAAAGAGACCTCTAACAGAAATAAAGAGACCTATAAAAGTAATTTAGAGAGCTTTAATAGAAATAAATAGACCCACAACAGTAATGAAGATACAAGAGACCCATAAACGTAATTAAAAGACCTCTAACAGAAATAAAGAGACCTATAAAAGTAATTTAGAGAGCTTTAATAGAAATAAATAGACCCACAACAGTAATGAAGATACAAGTAAGAGACCCATAAACGTAATTAAAAGACCTCTAACAAAAATAAAGAGACCTACAAACGTAATTAAGAGAGCTCTAATAGGAATAAAGAGAACCGAAGCAGACTGCGACTTGTTAATAGCCGTTTTCTGTTGACCCCTGGAATATCTACGATCAGAAAGAAACTACTAAACGCCCGTGTAAATAACCACATGTCGTCGACCTACAATCAAATTCATTTCGGACAGGAAATGAGGGTGAAGCTGACGCAAAGCCAGGAAGCCGGCAAATACACACGAAGAGACAAGCAGGAGGACACATATCTAATTGGAAATGACGTCATAACGTAATGGCTGACGTTCACAGGCAGTCATTGTAGAAAACATCTAGAAGAGGAAAGCTTATTGGTGGTATGTGGTTACGACTAAGCAAAATATACTGAATTACTAGCTAAGAATGTTATTTATGTTATTTGCAACAATAAACAAATTCACACTATGGAATGTGATCCATTCACTCGTTGTTTACAAAGTAATTAACTTTTATTTGTAATAAGCCTTACAACATAATGACTTCCCTTTAAAATATTTTATTTACTTCTGAAATCAGATACACATAATAACCTGTTTTAAAAATGATTTGTATCCATTTATTATCGCTACTGTGAAAAAATAACAAAACTAACTCTCACTCTCAAAACCAGCAACATTACCATCACATTCAATAGCATTATCTTAAATACATCAATGAAATTAATTCTATTAAATCCATTTTATTTACTGGGGACCAACATAACAATGCAGACGCAGTGCCGTGAACTGGACTCAAAGTTAATTTGAGAGGTTTTATATATGATGATGCTCGCTGGATGTTCATCCCACAACATTCTAGGCTTCACGTACACTGACTCGATATGGGAGAACTCACTGCCGTTGATTTAATCAATATGGACCCGACAGGCAACACCCCAGAACAAAGTAACTCTGTTCCGCAAATCAGAGATCAGTGACCCTGATTCGCTGTCTCGTCACTCTTGCTGATATTAGAGGTGCACTCTACTTAGAGTTATTTGATGGGCAGATGAGGTCAGAGGTCAGAGGAGATACAAAACAACTGGAACGTATTAGAGTCAAAATTAAGGCAATTTCTGAAACCGTTAATTACATACTGCAGCGATTTAGTCACTGTCGCTGGCAAAGTTATGGAACTTAGAAATGACATTTTTGTAAATTGAGAAAGATAATTACAAGAAAATGAATTTAAAAGAATCAACACGTAAGACATACAGAATCTCACATAATGGCTTATGTAGACCACACGCACCCCTCTATTAAAAATAGACTACATGCAAACGTACCTTCTAGAAAGGCTGACCGTTATCCTCGGGCTGGAAACATACCTGAATGTTCCAGACAACTCACTAAACTAACAAATCAAAGTGCAGCTCAGCCACGTGAATGAATGTATCAGAAACTCAACTGTAAATCATTAGTCGAATGCAGAAGACCATTGAGGCAACACGTATTTTGGCTGTTGATGTTGACAAAGTATAAACATACTATGAATCTTATCAGCAGTTATCAACACAGCAGGAAAACATCCTCTGTGTATATTACTGCTGAAGATTGGTACTTTATTTGAGACTTTATAATATATCCGAAATGTTGAGTTCTTTGAGCATAGAGCTGTGAAACAAAGCCAAAACAGAACATCTTTATCCTGGATGTTGACTTTGAAGAGTTTTGCACCACAAAGTAACACCAGAGCAGAACAACCCATATGCCAAGGGCCAGTTCAACGGACCATGTGAGCATTGCTAATGACACTCATTGGAACCCAAATGACACATCAGTTATGTATTTATTAACATCTGCACAGCTTCATTTAAGATACATTTGAATTCACTCAAACTTTATTCCAATTACCTTTAGAGTTCAATCATAAACTTTTAGTGTTCTCATTTATAGTTCGTTCATATGAATGAACCAAATAACTACTACAGTACCATATGGCTCAAAGCAAACATTCCCTTATGACACACCATGGTTGTGATTAGGCACTATAAACATTTATAAACTCTAATTGTAACTGATGAACTATTCACTATACGTAACCATGCTGTTTTTTTTATTATTTCTTGTTGAATATATTTATTGTTGCAAACATTATTGTGATTCACTTGCATGTTATATGTTGTAGTCTGTCACCTGTATCTCCTGGTTGTATGTAGCAGGAGACTTGAGCTATTTTCTAGAACTATCACTCTTTTAATTTTACATTATCTATCATTCATTTTGTGGTCATCCAGAAGGCGTGCTTTGGGGATTAGCTTAAGATTACTTGCAGCCCAGGGTGGTGGGGAATTTACATCTTGGCCAAGGCAAAATCTTGTGTGTTGTCAGTAGGATATTTTATCAGAAAGAAAGCAGCCTTTGCTATTGTTATTCAGGCAGTTATTTGTTTCCAATATTGTTAATAATGTTAATTATTCTTTTAATGTAGTATATTCGTGAAACCTAATTTAAAGCTGTCTTTTGCATAGTGATTGTGATGAATAATTAAAATGAAATACACCTACACTATTTATCTTTTATTGATTATATGTCTGTCTGTCTGTCTGTCTGTCTGTCTGTCTGTCTATTCAACACGTTCCATCTATTTTTTTTACTGTATTGCACTATTTAGCATTTATTTTTGTTCATTTCAAAATCAGGCAAAACGACCGTCAGCATAAACAAACGGGTTTTATTTTGCGCCTTCTCACACATACACATATGCATTCAAACAAATGAGGGTGCCCACACGCAAGCACACAAAGTTAAATTATATTCAACAACTAATTCTTATATCGACTGTTATTTTAGATAAGAACAAGTTTGCACTTTCGAAAAGAGAGAGAGAGAGAGAGAGAGAGAGAGAGAGAGAGAGAGAGAGAGAGAGAGAGAGAGAGAGAGAGAGAGAGAGAAAACTTCTGTTATCGTGTGCAATGAAGATAATGCGAATACTTCTATTTTTCCTTTCATGTTTATGTATCCCCTATACTTTCCTCAAAGCCACAATTCAATGGCCTTTAAAAAGAAAACAAATAACATGTTGGAAGCGGATTTATGTATGCTACACATATACGATCTGAGTGTTTATTTTAATAATAAACATGGACACAGCACAGTCTGTGATTAAACTATAAACAAAAAACAGAAGACGAGACACTTCCTCCTTCCCTGAAAAAAAAAAAAAACCCATGGCGTATGCGCACACTGGGCGAGCAGAGTTTAAATAAATGAAGGCAATGTCACGGCTGTCGTTCCTTTTCCTTTCTCAAATATTACTTTCTATATTTTCTCGAATGGACAAATATGTTCTTGGGCATCGACCTCATTCTGTTCTCAAAAGTTCATTTTGTTGAATTCTACTTTTCTTCAGACGAAATCTCAGACATTATTTAGGTTCTTGAGGGTCTGATTATGGTCCGTACTCAGTAATCGTCCTTCAGCTTCGTGCAGACACGTGTGTCTTAATCTTGCCCGGGAGAATCTTTACAAGGATACCAGTTTAATTGAGCGCGAGACGTATTTCACCATGACTACGTCTTGACTTTGGTAATTCTTTCAGTCCTGTATTTGGCAATTTTCTTGTACACTCTTTGAATCCGTCCTGTATTTGGTAGTTTCTCCACTCAACAAACAAATTATTCAATTCACGTCGAGTAACAATTTAAAAAGTACTATTAAATAACAAATCTGTAGCTAGGTAATATAGAAAGGTAATATTGCATACACGTAACATGTTATTTACTATTGAATAAATCTATTATACTTTCAGTAGGTATATGAATAACAACTCGTAATGACGTAATATTTTGTTGTTTGTTGAGTTATATATATATATATATCTTTTATCTTAGCAGTATATACTGAATACGTCTGGTTTAATATACAATAATTTAGCTGTATAAACACAATACGACTGGTTTAATATATTGTATTTGAGCTGTATATACACAATTCATCTGGTTTAATATACAATACTTATCTGTATATACACAATACGTCTGGTTTAATATACAATATTTTAAATGTATATACACAATGCATCTGGATTTAATATGCAATAATTATTTGTCACGGTGAAGAAAGGTTAGTGATATGCAAAGCTAATTTTACAATGAGAAACCTGTAGATTCATTGCAACTCAGAAAAAATTATTTAGATGTCAAAGTCATTTGAGAGAGTACACTCTTTATTCACGCAATAACTCAAAGAATAGAAATATTATAATATGCCAACTTCCTTTGAGAAAGGGAGTACACTCTTGATTCACTGCATTAACTCTGTAAAAAGAAACATCATTAATAGGTCAGCTTCATTTGAGAAAAGGAGTATACTCGATTAACTGCATTAACTCTCTAAAAAGAAACATTATTTATAAGTCAGCTTCATTTGAGAGAGTATACTCTTGACTTACATTGAACAGATAAGCTGGCTTCACATTCCTCGCTCCAAATCACTATCTCATGTTTGCCTTTCCTCCTCAAATCAATGAGTGGTTTGGCAATGGCACTGAATATTAGAATGAACTTTTTATAGCAACCAACCAACCCACAAAAAGATTTAAAATTTGTCTTTGAGAGTGGTTTCTCTATCTCAAGTCCTTTGTAACATCTTAAGACAACATATTACTGGCACATGTCACGAGCTTGTCTGAGATACACCAGAACAGCCAAGCCTGACTACCATCCTGTGTCTCTCTAGCTTGTCTGAGATACACCAGAACAGGCAAGCCTGACTACCATCCTGTGTCTCTCTAGCTTGTCTGAGATACACCAGAACAGCCAAGCTTGACTACCATCCTGTGTCTCTCTAGCTTGTCTGAGATACACCAGAACAGCCAAGCCTGACTACCATCCTGTGTCTCTCTAGCTTAGAAGCCTCACTGCCACTCTGACAATCTATCTATCTATCTATCTATCTATCTATCTATCTATCTATCTATCTATCTATCTATCTATCTATCTATCTATCTATCTATCTATCTATCTATCTATCTATCTATCTATCTATCTATCTATCATTCTCAGAATGTAAATATTATATGATAAATATCATAATAATGTAACAGGAAGTTTCTAAGTTTATAGACAAATATTATGTAATAGGAAACATTTTATAAAATATTTTATCTCGTTATAATGAATTAGCTTATGTATTTCATTAAAGGTTATTTTGTACTATCTTTTTCTAATTATATCTAACGTACTTCACTAATGTTTGTTTTATTGTTTTCATTTTATATCTAACATACTTTACTAATGATTGCATTCCAATAATATCTAAAGAACATTACTAAAGAGTGCTTTCGAATTATATCTAATGATTGCTTTTTAATTATGTAGGGTTATCTTCGCTACTGACTGGTTTCTAATTATATCTACTGACTGGTTTCTAATTATATCTACTGACTGGTTTCTAATTATATATACGCCGTCGTTCCATCCCATGAACTTAAAAGAAGAGATATTAAATTTTTAAAAAGTACCGAGACTACACCGAGTACACACGTCAGTATGGATGGAATGAAAAAATAGTTCAACTGCCCGTCACAACAGTAGACCGACTATTTCAGGATCCTTTCAGGAATTATCGATGGTGTTCCGACGACATTCTGAAATAGCCTCACGAAAAGCGACTTAGGGACAGGAGGCTATGTTTATTTAACGATTCTATTATCGAATCTATCATTCATCTTTTGGATTTAATACAATTGATCTCTGCGCTTGACTTCACTTGCAGATTTCCAGAGTTGGGTCACGTCTCTTCAGGTCAAAAGACAACAAGAACGAGAACAGGACGAAACATAATAATGACATATAGAGCGAGTAAAGTTCGTCTCACGTACATCGAGTACATACATACACAGTAGGTTCACGTCATCAGTACAGTCGAGTACATACATACACAGTAGGTTTACATTATCAGTACTGTCGAGTACATACATAAACAGTAGGTTCACGTCATCAGTACAGTCGATGGTCGTTGTTTGGATTTCTTTTTCGTTGCTGGAAGTGCTCGGTGTCTGGGTTTTTCCCCCCCTTCTGTTGTGGTTGTTGGGGCTTGTGAAAAAGCTTGTCTGATTTCTTGTTTTGCTGTCTGCGTGTAATTTACTTAGCTTGTAGGAGGAGTTTTCCATGTGATGTTGGTGTTTACTCTTTGTTCGCTCATAGTCTCTCTGTTCTAGCGTTGTTTTCAACTCGACTCAAGTAACTTCACCTCCTCCATTCTTCGGATTACCGAGAAGGAAGATATGTCGAAGCGATACTCCCGATCTGCAGCCATTACCACGCCTAAGCCCCTTTCAGGCCAGGCTGGGAGAACAACTTTATTGCCAACTCCCAGAGCCACTTCACTACGGGGAGAGAAGGACGAACCCCGTTCTCGATCCTGAGCTCCTATCCAAGCTGCAGATACAGGAACAAAAGAGGGAGACAAAGTGAACAAAAGAGGGAGACAAAGTGAACAAAAGAGGAGAGACAAAGTGAACAAAAGAGGAGAGACAAAGTGAACAAAAGAGGGAGACAAAGTGAACAAAAGAGGGAGACAAAGTGAACAAAAGAGGGGAGACAAAGTGAACAAAAGAAGAGAGACAAAGTGAACAAAAGAGGGAGACAAAGTGAACAAAAGAAGAGAGACAAAGTGAACAAAAGAAGAGAGACAAAGTGAACAAAAGAGGGAGACAAAGTGAACAAAAGAGGAGAGACAAAGTGAACAAAATAAGAGAGACAAAGTGAACAAAAGAAGAGAGACAAAGTGAACAAAAGAGGGGGACAAAGTGAACAAATCCTCTAAGTGAACCAAAGAAGAGAGGCAACGTGAACAAAAGAGGGAGACAAAGTGAACAAAAGAGAGACAAAGTGAACCAAAGAAGAGAGACAAAGTAAACAAAAGAGGGAGACAAAGTGAACAAAAGAGGGGAGACTAAGTGAACAAAAGAAGAGAGACAAAGTGAACAAAAGAGGGGAGACAAAGTGAACAAACTCTACACAAACACCTAAAGAAGAAAAGAATCACTTTTTCACTCAAACGCATAACCGAGAACCAATCATACATATATACCATGAATGCGGGCTACCGAGTAAACCCCACGCCGATAATTGGCAATACATGTGGAAAAAGCTCTAATGGTGTGTTCTGTGCTTTCTTATTTTTGTTTAGATATAAATTACTTCTAAACTTCTACGAGTTATGTGGTGATTTCACTATCTAAAGAAACAACATTAATTACTGTTTAAACATAACTCTTTACTAAGGTATAATTTACAAGATAATATATAAAATAAAATAAAACATATATTGGAATGCTATGGAAAAAACTATTCTCAGACAAATAAATCATAAACTACACAAAGAAAATAATATAACTATCACACAAAATATACAAATACAAACTATATACTATCTAAACACACAAACATCCATTCTAATTATTAAATGCATAAAAGAGCATACAGACTAATAAAAATTATAAACTAACACAGCACTACACATGTAGCGCTGGCAATGCATACTTGCTAATGTACTGTGCAATTTAATAAGCAAAAGAGCACTTCTTGACCCCTCTTGTTGAGGCGCTCTGTACAGATGACACGTGCCCACTAATATAACACTCATAAAGGCAAGAAAAACGGACTGTACTAAGGTGGGCGGCAAACATCCTGTCTCATGCTCGCCTTTCCTTGTAATAAGGTCGGTTCAGTAGCTTTGAAAAAATTGTGTCTGATCTATCACAATAGGTTTACACTTTTAAGATGAATATTATCTATCGTGGACGTCCGACCTCCAGATCATGACATATAAACAAACATAAAAGATATTGTCGACACACATCCCATGCATACATAAACACATACACACACATTCTCACATATGCATTCACACACACTCCCACACATGCACTCACAAAGTCACACTCTCACACATGCACTCACACAACCAGACTCTCAAACATGCACTCACACAACCACTAATACACTAGCCACATACTCACCATACTCAAACAAATTCCAACACACACACACGCGCGCGCACACTATATCAATTACACATACACTTGCCATATACACAATTCATCTAGTTTAGTATACAATATTAAAGTTTAATTGTGCTTTATGTTATAAATGTTAGTTATGTTTTAAACCTCACATAGTAAATCATGAGTAGATATTTGTTTACTACATAAACTAAAATTAATCCAGGTATATATTTTAATGAAACTCATATAGATGTAGACTCTCGCGTCTACATTCATATATTCATACATATTTTAACTAGACTCTTGAGGTGTACACATAATAATGCAGTTATAACGAATTGCTATTTATATTGATGTATATACAGCAGAGAACAGTTTATACAGATTCCAGTACGCAGAATACAACTTACTTAGACTCCATACATAACAGAAGAGAGTTTGAATGGACTTGAAAGACACACAAGAATGACGTATTGAGTGAGAAGTTTAACTAACAGAGACTTGAAAGACACACACGAATGACGTATTGAGTGAGAAGTTTAACTAGCAGAGACTTGAAAGACACACACGAATGACGTATTGAGTGAGAAGTTTAACTAACAGAGCCTTGAAAGACACACACGGATGACGTAGTTAGTGAGAAGTATACAAGTATCAATCTATAATTAATAGTTATAGTTATTGTAGTATCTTTAATCTTTATCAAATTAATACGGTGAGAGCTTTGGAAATGATTTATACTAAGGAAAACTCGGCATTTATATTTCAGTTATGGAAAGTGACTTCCCTTGGTGAGTAAGCATATTTACGGAAATTACGCCATACAATTAATGATCCTACATTTCGATCATGCTAGATTACATGTACATACACCTGAATATGTGGAGGTGTTTCATTGCATTAAAGAAGTGAAATGCTCCACCTAATCTTTATCATCAACATTATCATCTTTATCGTCAGAGCCAATCTATCCCCATCCTATCGCAATCTCCACTATAAATACTGCTTAGACTGTCCTACAAGAACTAGACACATGAGATAGCTACAAGTAAATGTAAGAGTTAAAGAGTTAATGAATGTGCCTAGACACGCTGGCTGTTGTAATCTACTGTAATGAATAATGCACTCTGCATCTTTATCTCAAAACAATTTCTCGTCGAAGGCTGATTTAAGTAATCAAACATTTATGAGTGACAATTCTTGCGGTTCGCTTTAGTCTGTGAGCACTGAACGAACCCCCATTACAGAAACTGAGATGGCGTGTATGTGTGTGTGTGTGTGTGTGTGTGTGATTTGTAGTCTGTGAACACTGAATAAGCCCCCATTACAGAAAACGAGATGGTTTGCATGTGTGTTTGTGCATGAGTTGATCATGTGAGCACTGAAAGAACCCCCCATGACACGAACTGAGATGGTGTTTGTGTGTGTGTTTGTGTGTGAGTTGTTGTGTATATGGTGTGTGTGTGCATTTCATGATTGCTCGTCAATGTGTATGTTTTATGTGCAAGCCTGCATTTATTAGTGTTTGTGTGTAAGTACATGTGCTTTCTATGTTTATATAGATAGTGTGTTGATGACATATTTCTTGTTTGCTTGATTCCCAGTTAAACATTTCAACTCGTTAGTGAATTTATTTATGTTCTAAACTGTAACTAGTTTCTTGTTGTCATACTCTGTTTCACATCCAATGGCGATAGCCCAACCCTTAACACCTGTCATGAAACGGAGATTTATTTTTCTTACAATTGTTAATTTAAACTAATTAATAAATTACAATTATTATTTAAATGTTGTAAATACACACTATAAAGGAATTTGTAATCTAATCTATTATATATTATGAATGGAAACATAGACTTCTGGACAATGTGTGAAAGTTTTACGGTGTGAAGTGTGTGAAAAAGGTGATGAGTGGACAATCCCTGCTTTACCATGCAGTGAAGAGGGGTTTCTTAGGTGTGAACAGGAAATAATCATAGGAAATAAAGAGTTAGAATATATACATGTCTCCAGCTGTCTATCAAGTTGCAGGAAGTGTAATAATGAATTACTAAATTTAACTGGTGGATGAGATAAGACCAAGGTGGGAATCAAAATAACATGGGTTTCAATCAAACCAAAGTCTAATATTCGATACAAGGTTTGGCTGAAGGAAGGACTGGTTAGCTGGCTGAAGGAAAGTCTGGTTAAAGTCCCTTGATGGCTAGGAAAAACCCAAAGTAAAGTTTCAATTTGAACCCTTTCAAGAAAATTGAGTGGTTGTGATTGAATGAAACTTTAAAATTTAAATTGTGTCCTTTATATTAAATTATGTGAAAGATATTATATTGTAGTAGTAGTTTATTGACAATTTCTAGATATTGGAAAACTTATTTAAGATAAATTAAAGCAATTTTGACAAGAAGCTAAGAATCAGTCATCATTGTTTTTCAAGGTTTTTGGGCTCAGCACTGGATTATGAAACCAGTTACATTGCAATTATGGTGGTGTTATTGTCAGAACGTGTAGCCGTTGAGTGAGGTGAGAAAGTACCTTCAGAAGTGTGCCACTATCAGCGAAATTCAGAGCGGGACCAAGCCACCACAAGTTTAAGAGAAAGAGACGGGGCCTGCCTTCTTTTAAAGCTTGTAATTAAGTAGAAACTGGGACAGTGAAACTAGGACAGTCATTGTAGGTCAAGACAATGACTGTCCTAGTTTATATTATACTCTATTCGTATTATTGTACATTCTTTTTTTCCTTCTTTTATATTAAATTTTAATGTTAACTGTTAACCACCTCTTAACAGTGTAGCATTGTTAAGTGTAAGTGTATAAGCGTAGAGTCTCTTTGTGGTAGTGTTATTATCGTCCATTATAATTGTAGTGTAGCATCTATTTTTGATAGTGTTAGTGTAGTCCATTATAAACGTAGTGCAGAGTCTTGTTAACTTAGCGTCAATGTTGCGTAATTGTTCATATTTGTGTTTGTTGTCACAGTAAACGAGCCAAAATGAATCATAAGCAATATAAGGTCGTCGCCCCATAACTATAGTCGGATATCAGTTTCGGAACATAGGTGGATTATCACGCCATATTTTTTACAACATTACAATACTTTATATTCATGCATTTTACATTTTATTTCTTATGTGATTTATTGCTGTTGTAATATAATTAGGTTTTACAGTAAAGATATGTAGCGGGCATTTTATTGAAACAATTTTAAGTAAATCTTCTTTCTTTTATTACTTTATATGGTGTTTGTGGTTTGCGTAGGCTTCCTTTAGTTCTAGAGCTTGTGAAGGGCCTTGTGTCACAGGATGTTCTTGGCCCTGCACAACTCTGACTCTTCTCGTTTTTTTTCTGTAGTCAAGGCCACTATGTGGACCGTTCAATGTCGATGATCCCTTCCCCAAAGGGAATATATCAAACTGAAGTTTTTATTGGGCGTTTTTTGTGAAATATACAGACGTGTTGAGTACAGACAGATCATTCACTGTCATTTGATTAAAAAATAAAGTTTGAAAATTATTTTAGCTTTTAATAATAAAATCTTTACTAGTCAAATTTTTAAATAAAAGGGAGATAATATTAATCACATAATACTGGATATCTTTACTAATTTAAAACACCCAGTCATTTGCAGTAAATAAGTTCTACGTTTCCAGATTTGGAAGGAAGAATCGAAATAGGGAGATAACTCTGCCTAATTGCAGATCACAAAAGTGGAGGAAGGTAGTTGATGGGTGTAAAATTGAAATCCCATTGTTCGAACTGCTTGGTGACATTTGACGAAGACATTTTGTTTTTCATAAGCAAAAACGTTTTAGTACCTACGATGCGATCAGTCGATTAGTTTTTGTTTTCTTCTGCAATTTTCTCTCTGCTCACTTTTAATTAGGTTCCATTCCAAATGTTTAGTGCGGCTGACTGGTTTACTTGAAAGATCAGGCGTCTATTTCGGCGAATGCTTGCTTTCCTACGTGTGCATTCGAGTGTCAGTACTGGCCAATCAAAATTCCGTCTGCTCTTCCATTAGACGAACAGCTCATTAACAAATCTAAGAAAACCTAGCGTCTGATACTTCGGAAAGTCTAGTCCTACCGACTACAAAGACAATGACATCTTTGAACTTGTTGCTGACATTTACATTTTTTCCTCTTTTTGTGTGTG